>PVMI01087962.1:0-19316 GCA_008528875.1 Aulacorthum solani
TTTGACCCATTTTGAATTGTATAGCTTTTAAGATTTTGCAACTATAATTGTGTGTATGCGTATATTTCATAATGAGTATAAGGTCTTTGTGGACAAAGTGTATGCTATCTTTAATCTTTTTCTCAAAATGTCATTCTACTATTGTTTCTCTCGCTATAATTTACAAACGAGTAGGTATAGATGATCTTATAGCGTTTTCGATTTGACGAAATTTTTGTAATCGGTGCGAAAACATATTCGATTTAACTAATTTTCAGTAAACTTGATCAGTGTTTTGAATTCGATTTAATTGCACTGAGAACATTCCGACGTAATTTGTGCACCGCCTATTTCAAAAGTGCATGAGTGCATACTGCATAATCATTTTATAAATATGAACATTTTTTATCTACACATTATTATTATCTAACTTCCTATTTATCATATTATTATCAATATAATTATATTAATTATTTATTTCTATTATTAAAGTTTTTTTTTTTTTTTATTCGATTACAGAAAACTAGTACTACACTCGAGTAGTGGAATTTTAGAGCACACTTGTCGAATCGAAAGCGTTATAATATTATGTTATATTTTTGCCAACAATTATGTAAACTAATAAAAGGTATATTATCGAGTGTACAAGACGTGAGAGGTCCATGACCCCGGGCTGCTCTCCGTTATCAGCAAATTTATTTATAGACTATGGATAACACCAATACGTATATACAATGTCCGTGGGGTGAAATGAGAAAAAAATAAATGATAAAACCGTTTGGTTCGATCACAGAATTCGGTTCCATGAAAAACCGTGCGCGGTATCTGATAAGCATCGAGCCATATGTTCGCAAGGTCGAGGTTGTTTTTTTTTTCGCGCATTCCTCATCGATGAGGCGTGTTTTCGTGGAAATATGCTGCAGTACGTGCGTCTGCGTCTGTGAAACGCGAAAAATTCTAAATTGACGACGATCTGCGATTAATTACGATCCTGCCGTTTTTGTTTCTCGATGCCGTCAGTTTATCTTCCGCTGTTCTCGATCGCAACGTTGACGCTTGCAGTGTCCGCGCCGCAGACCGCAGTGTCCGATTGATGTCGAAACCAGTCGGCCGTAGACTACGGTGGTGTACGCGTACGTTCGCGTCCGTTTCAGTTTTTGATAATTTTTTCGAATTTTTTCCCGCACGACGTATGTTATCCCCGGCACACAATGTTGCGTACAAACCCGACGAAAGTATGTAACGCACATATTTTGTCTTGTACACTTTAAACTCGTTGTCATAATATATCCATATTATTATTATACCGATACATTGTTAACCGTACGTGTTTAGGCGGCCACGTTTCCAGCGTAGGTTATTCCATTGTAGGGGTATTGTAGAACTATTGAACCGTATCGCCATGGACGATGGTAATGCGGATCAAAAGGCCAACGACGTGCAGTCTGACACTAAACAAAATTGTGCGGAAAATGTCAATTCCATACAACCACCTCCAAGTGATAACTGTGCAGCCAAAAAGACGTCATTTGAAATCACTAGTATCACAGAACCAAATAATGATGACAATGATGAAGATTCCCCTGACACCGACTCACATGTTCACGATCACAGAACAGTGGATAACAGGCACGAAGCTGAATTGCAAAATTATGCTGACAACATGGTTGTGTTCAATACGTCTAATGATCTAGGCAGTTCTGCACCAGTCATACCGACCAGCTCACAATATGGTCTGGCTATTGTTGACAATTCAGATGGTGGCCATTCTTTAGGTTCCATAAAAAATGAAGATATGCATGGTGTCGATGCTAATTCACAAAAGAATGAGTGCGATTTAAATGGTCTTCAAAATAAAAATAGAAATGAGAGGTTCAAAGTGGTGAAAATTGAAAGTACAGAACCATTTAAACGCGGTCGTTGGGTGTGTATGGACTTTTTAGATCATTCAATGAATCAACAACAATCAGGTAACAATAAAATAATCATGGTAAATGGTGATAACAAGGCTTATTCCCAGGCGAATGACTTGGATACAACTGAGCCTTTGGACAATGGTCATCATGAAAATCCTGAGTTCAGAGTCTGTACTAATAATGTCAGTACTTACACCAGTAACTGTAATAACTCTGATAATTATAAAAATCCAACTTCTACTTATAATATTGTATCGTCTGGTGTAACTACTCCTATCCATAGTGCTTGTGTGTCTCCTGGTCAAAGCTTACAAACTAATATGCAAGTTCCAGTTTTATCGAGTCAGCCAATTTCAACTTCTGTACAAGCACCACAGCCTCAAAGTCTTACCCAAGTTCAATTACCAACCCAACATAATAATATTAATCAGAATTGTATATCACATTCCAGCTTACAGTCTCAGCAGATACAACAAGTGATTGCAAATGCCGGAGTTATGCAATCTCAGTTACAACAAACACAACCAGTTATCAATGTTATGCAAAATCAAAACCCATCAATACAACCACAGTCTATTCAACACATAAACTCTGTAGACCAGAATGTCACTCAAACAATGCCACAACAATATCAACCTATGTCACAGGCAAATTTACAACAACAAATTTTGCAGCACAATATGCCAGCACAATTTCAAAAATCATTTGTACAACAGAATCAATCTGTTTTACCTAACTGTGCGCCTATTCAGCAATCAGTAAACCAAATGATTAATCAACAAGTTCCTCAATATTACAACTCCCCGCCAGTCCAGTCTCAAAATGTTACTTCTGAATCTTCAACTACGGTGTCTATGTCCAATCAACATATTAGTCAACAGCAATTTCAGTCAATACCTATTCAAAATCAACCATTGCAAAATCATGTACAACTTCAACAGAACCAGCAACAATTACCAGCCCCTGTGCAACAAATGCAACAGCCTAGCCCACAGCAAAATATGGTACAACAAAATCAAATGCAATCTCAAATGGTCCAACAAAATCAGCAATTGTCTCATCAGCCAACCATTTCTCAGCCTAGTCAGCCTCAACAAACCCAGTCTGTTCCTCAACAAAGTCAACAAATGTCTCAGCAACATATCCAGCAGCCTCAACAAACACCACAACCCCAACAGACACATGTCCAGCAAGTATCATCTTCACAGCAACAGCAACAACAACAAGCGCCTCAACAAATGCAACAAGTTGGACAACAGTTACAAGGACCACAAGGTTCACAAATCCAGCAGCAATTACCCCAGCAAACTCATCATATCAATCAACTTACTCAAATTACCAATCAACCGCAGCAAATGCCTCAGTCAAATCAAATGCAACAAATAGCTCAGCAAAGTCAGCAAATTTCACATCAACCTCAACAAATTACACTACAGAACCAACAGATACCCCTCCAGACACAATTACAACATTCTAAGCAAATGCAAACAGCTCAAATCCAGCCTCAGTCCCAACAGATTCCTCAACAACAGCAGATTCCCCAACAGCAACAGATTAGTCAGAACCAAATGATTCATCAAAATAATCAACAAATAAATCATACGGGGCAAATGATTCCTCAGCAAACTCTTAGTCAAGGACAACAGTTAAATCAACAAAACCAACAAGTTCAACAGCAACAACAACAACAACAACAACCTCAACAACAAATACAGCAACAATTAGCCCAAACTAGCCAACCTAGTCAACCAATGTCTCAACAAATTCTACAACCAAATCAAAGTATGCCTCAACAAAATCAAGTACTAACTCAGCAGTTGGGAATAAGTCAATCAAATTCCCAAATGTCTGTACCTCAATCTCAAAACCAACAAGTAATTCAACCACAACAGCCACAACACATGCAACAAGCTGGGCAGCAATATCAACAACCTCAACAAATGATGCAATCTCAGCCGCAGCAATTGCCAATGCAAAATAATCAACCCATCATGCATCAGCCGAGTTATTCACAGGCTCAAAGTTTGAATGCTATACAACTTCAGCAAGCTGTAATGCAAATTCCAACTAACACTGTTACGTCTACCCAAATGCATATACAGCAGCAACAGCCAGTGGGTCAAACTAATATGATGCAGCAACCTCAAATTACTGTTATGCCTCAAAATAACATACCACCTATGTCCCAACAACAAATGACGTATTCACTACAACAACATGTGCCTATTAACCCAAACTATGCTAACAGTATGCAAAATTGTTACATTCCTTCCCAGCAACAAATGGCGACATACAAACCTTCAATGAAAACTGTAGAAACTATCAAAAAAAAAGAAGACAATAACACTGAAGATGTTGATAATGGAACCACTAATAGCGCAACTACTACTGTAGCTATCGATAACAAAATTGAACAAGCTATGGATTTAGTCAAAAGCCATCTTATGTATGCGGTGCGTGAAGAAGTAGAAGTATTAAAAGAGAAGATCGCAGAGCTAATGGATAAAGTTGGACTACTAGAAACAGAAAACTCTAATCTAAGGATGCTTGTACCTCCAGATATGTTGGAACAATACAACCGCGAAAAACAAAAATCTACAAACGGTCAGTCTACTCATAATCAATAGGCTTAAGTTTAAACTATTTCGTAAGTGATGAAATACTAATATGTTAGGCCAAATAATGTAAAAAACAGTGATGTGTACAGATTGTTATCTTTATTAGTTTGATTTGTACAGTGTAATATTAGTGAAGACTTTGAGTTTAATCATTTTATTTTAATAGCTAACTATGTAGCTAGATATGTACTTTTATATTTTTTTGAATATGATAATATTTCAAATCAAATTGGCCCAAATTTAAAAATATTCAAATGTTGAGTATTTTAGAATATGATTGGAAGCAAGGACACTGTTATATTATATTTTGTTCATTTATACTTTTCATAAAATATTGATAGTTGTTTTTTAATGTGCTTATTTTTTAAGACTGTGTATAATTAAAACAAATTCAAAATTTAAGTCAAAATACTGATTCATTTTTTTTAATTATGGTATACGACTATACGAGGTACATTATGTCCTTGCTTTGTGATGTGCAATTGTTTGCGAATTTAAATGTAAACTTTATTTTAAGATTGGAACTGACTGAATAAAAAAAAAAAAATTTGGTTAAATTTTAAATGATAATTTTTTTAGGTGTGCTGAAAAAATAATGATAATTATTAACATACACTCCAACTGATTATTTTGTATAATAACCAGTATAGTATGAAAGCTCGTATAAAAGACATTTTTTGATTGTATATTAGAATAAAATATAATTTATCTGATAAAATTATTAGCCTAAGAAAATACCTAAGCAACACTTAGGTAAATATTGCAATTTTAATTAAATTCTACATGATAAACATATCATTGTTACATTTGTTAGTGTTAGTCTGGGAGTAAAAAAATATATATATTTCTTAAGGTTCAATTTCTACCAAATTGTATTCTGTATAAAATATATTTATTCTCAACATGTCTATAAAAAGAGTAAACACAATATATACCTAACCTAGTATAATACACTTTTTTGGAAATGACTATAACCATTAACCAGTTTTGTTATCATTATCTCTGTCACTAGATATTTTTACTAAATTCAAATTGTCAGTATACCTACTTATTTCTATGACACCAACACGCTGGCATCTAATCACTATTTTAGTCAATAACAACATTGTTGCAGTCAACGTATTCACTTGTTGATAATTTTTAGTCTTATAAGTTACAATTTATATTTTCTTCATATCTCTATATTGCTCATATTTATGGTTTTCTGAGTCACTTACAGTGTTGTATTATAAGTATAAAACTGAAGTTTTTGATACAGGTACTACATCGATTATATTCTATAGTTATTTATAGAATTTTGTATTAAATACTCAAATATTCTTCTTATTCTTCTTACACCACTTAAACTATTTAAAATATATTTTAATCATTTAAGTAAATATTTACTTAATCATATTTTAAAATTTAACTCATTAAACCAGTATCATAATTTAAAACTTTAAATATTGTTTGTGATTAAAGAAGGTTTATTTTTTAAATTCATTACATTTAGGTAATATCATTTGTGATGTATTTTAAACAATCAATCTAAGAATATTAAATATTTGAGTATTTACTATTTACCCAAAATATATTCTGTTATTTACAGTACTTGTTTATTTTATTTATTTCACTCATTACCTACTACATATTATTTAAAACCAGAAATGTATAACACCTAATTATTAAAATATGTAATTATGAAATGTAACATGTAATATTAATATCATTGTGGTAACTTATTTTATATTAGCTATCTAGGCTTCAATATAGTTTTAAATAATATTTTTATTAGCTTGCTGTATAATGTGCAAAGATTTCTATGTATATTTTATTTGTTTCAATTATAATGAATTGTGATAGTTTCAATATACCTATACAAAATTGATAAGGCTTGTGAATGTATACCTAATATTTATGTATTGAAGATATTTGTTTTTGCCTTTTCAGTTCAAGAATATATGTTCTTCTTTTTATACTCCTACTAGACAATATATATTATAATAAATAAATAACTAATTTATGATAAAAAAAAACTGAGTATTATTATTATTTTTAACTATCTAATTTGGATATAGATTTTAAAGATTACCTCCGACTGAAATGAATTCCAACGTTGTGTGACATCTGATTGAATGCCATAACTTAAAAAACTCAACTTCATTTCTTTTTTTACCATAGTTTGTTGATCGGTTATTCTGTTGATTATTGTTATTCCAAGTCCAAGCTGAAATATTGCACTAATTATCATGACACCGCTAATCTATAATTAAATAAAAATATATACAAGTATAAATTAATGCAGGTTAATCGTTATTGATAAGAATATAGAAAAGTTAACAGGTACCTACTAAATAATAATCATTCATGCAAATGAAAAAACAAAAATAATATGTATATGCATTATGTATGTAACCATGTATAAATCACGATATACCTCCACCTTTGTGGGTATGATTTTAGGGGGAGTTAACTCTTATTCTCTATGTCTGGTACCCCCACCCCCTCATTATTATAGTCTTTGTATTTATATGGATATCAAATACAAATAGAATTCAATCATTTCAAGACATTGCTCTTGGTTAACTAATTGATACCTTTGAGAGGCTTCCTAGTTTCTTACATATCAAACTTAATATTATACACAGATCTGAAATTAAAAACTTTGTGTAATAAAGATTCCAAATGGTTTTGTGAAAGATGACCTACATAATAGTCCACTATCTCATCCAAATCCATTAATTCAAAACTTATCCTCTTTATCAATTCGTGGTAATCCTCGTAGACGCCTGAAGTGTAAATAATGTCGTGATCAGTACCATAATGATTAATAAACATATGTTGCCACTTAGGTAATAGACAATGCCATCAACAAGTAGCTTCTTTTATTACTTTTAAGAGTTTTTTTCTATTATGGTTTTTTATTCACATATCGCATATGTACCTATGCTTATTGCATCACTTAGCTATTGATTATTACCTACCTATAAAATATCCATACCTCAAATTATGATCTGTATACTGTACAATTTTCATTATAGTAGACTTTAAAAATATATGACAGTGGTGTTTATATAAAATAAATAAATTAATAGTATACTTATTAACTATTTTGTACCTATCTATTTACTTATTAACAATTATATAATCTGGACATTGGACGTACATAAATGTATACCATAGTAAATTAAATAATTTAATTAATTAATTCAGTAGGTACCTTATTCATTGATATAATATGAATATAATATAATGAAATAATTTATTGATCATAATAATTTGTTCATTTGCTTACACAATAGCAAAGTTGTCTGCGTATAGTTAAAGCAGTATATAATGCACAAATACATGACAACATCATTAAAAAACCACTATATAAACAAAAAAATATTGTCTTATTTGTTTCTAAGTTGAGAAACGTTCTTGTGATATCCAAATTTGACACATATTTGTCAGACGTTTTCATTAAAACAATTGAACATATCTAAACAAAAATATTAAACTATATTTACACTTATATGTATTACTGTGTAATTAGTAACTAACTTGGAATATCGATACAATCTATCCTTATAGTCATAGAGCTATGGCATATGTATATATAATTCAATAAATAAGTAACTAATAAAAAAATGTAAATAATTTTAATAACTAAAATAATAGAATTTGTTATTTTATTTATCTACCCAGCCACCTATTTAGAAAATTATACCATAAACATTGTCTTAAGTTTCACAATACCAGAATGCTTATGTATATTTCTTGGAACAAGGAATATATAAATATAAATTGGTTAAAGTAGTGTTAGTAATAATTATTAATCTTACAAAAACCGATAAAAACATCAATAAATAGGTATTGATTTTCTGTGAAAAATTGTCTATGAATATTTTAGATTCTCAGCTGAGCGATGATTACGCGCTTTTTGCAGAAGCGAAATAAGTACGAAAAAATAGTCAAATTATGACTTATGAGGTTTATTAGTAGGTATGTCAATAATTGTGTTGAGACTACTGTGATTTTTACAATTTATTCCAACACGGATTGGTAAAGGTTGCAAGTATGCAACTAAAAAAGATTTTTCGAGATGATTCAATAGTTGGGCAACCACAGTATTCCTCATTATCAGTGCCAACGAAATTGGTTGGCTTAATTGTTTATGGGTAGTTAATTTACAACAAACAATATACACATTGAAACACAATGGAAAAGAATCAGTTACAGAAGAATTCTAGCCATTTTTAATAGTTGTTGCTGTGTGTTGCAAAATCTGTTTTTTTATAAGTGGTTATTGCCTTATTCTAGTGGTCGTAAGGGAGCAGAATTTCTCTGTGACAAAATAGTAAGTTCAATTACCGTCGATTTTGACTGGAGATTATAACGAAACTAGGTATTGAATAATTTAGACAAAAAAAACTCCTAGACTCACTATTTAAAATGATAATAAATAATGATCCAAAAATGCTAACAATAAAATCATTGGCACTACAATTGATGCAATTTTCACACGATGCTTGCCCAAGGAAGTCTTTTTTTAATGAAAGAGCAGAAACATTTTAGTTTATTACTTGTTAAATAGTGTTTTGCAAACAATTTTTGAAAAAGTTTAAAATTTTTGATTAATTATTCCCTTTTTAATTCATTAGAAGACGCCACTCTAGCATTTGCTGTCTCCGGCTTACAAGTGCTGAAGTACGTATAACATAGCAAATTTGCGCTCATCAGATCACGTTTAGCTTCGTTAATTTAAAATTTATACGATAGTTCAATTTTTAGACAAATCTTGTGATGTATGCAATAAAGAGTAAATTAAAAATGCTCATAAATCACTTAAAAAAATGAGCTATCGTAAAAACCCCACACGCAAATACAGAGACCTAATAATATAATGTTCTTAGCATGGAGTTTCTTAATCTATTTTACCTATAGGTCGACTCACTCTAATTTTTAAATTAACGAAACAGAGTAATTTTACTCAATACAAGGTCGGTAGGTATATCTCATCGACATGTATTAAAAATATAATATCTATTTTACTCATGATGCTTAGTGCTCACCATTAAAAACATATTGGAATAAAACATTATTGATGGTTCAGTGTACATGAACACTACAAAATCTTTCCATTTTTCGTTTGTACGACGACTGTCTAAATATCTGCTATCGATTGACGTTACTGAACTATAACCTTCGTACAACAACGAGGACATCCTTGTGTTAAGCGTATTTTTATTATCTGCTGTAGACCTCTGTAGCGATCGTTGACTGTTATTCTCCTCATTGTTGTTTTCATCTGCAGATAAATGTTGTCCGCCGTGAGCAGACGAAGTCCTCTTTCTTTCAACTCTTCTATTGAGCTCTACTTCTTCTAATGGATGTAAACTTGTTCGCCTTTGCAGATTGACAACGTCAGATGATTGCGGACTTGGGCTTGGTGGGTCATATGGATTTTGTGAAATTGAAAAATAAAAAATATTTTAATTTATGAATATTTCGGCCATCGATGACTCGTATACATATATTACCTACTTACTCTTTCAAGTTTCAAGTGATCATTGGTTTGGATTTGTATACGAAATGTAAATATTAATTTGATTAGATCATTATTAGGAATTAAGTAGACTTTATAGTTACACTTTTAAAATTATAATTACCCTGATCAGAATCTTCGCTTATTTGTTGATTTATATCATTTGCATTAACATCATAATTTTGGCCGAAAGTTTTTGAATCATCATCACTCATGATAATACTATATTAATAAACAATTAAAACAATTATAGTTTAAACTCAATTTTTTATTAGGAACTTAACTATAATATATATTATATATATAGGTACCTAATACTTATTTGTTACTTAGGAACATCAAAATATACATGTTATATTATCGTTACTCGTGTTTAAGTATCATATAGCCATTAGGTAATACAAAACATAATATTTGCATCACTATAATTTATTTTTTATACAACTATTAATATTTTTTTTTAATAGATGTATAGGTACCTAATGTATTATTTCAAATATAATTATGATAAAATATAAATTAATCTAGGTATCACGTAAGAACCAACATATAATCCTCACGGTAGCGTAATAACGGGGTGATTTGGGGTGTCGTATTCCCTCATGACTTTTTTTCATAACTGAAAAACTATAATATTTAAGTACTTATTAAATTATACATTTATAATTTATAGGTATTAAGTACTTGTCGTATCTACTAAAGTATATTTTGTAGGAATAATGCATAAATACCCGACTCCCCCGTAAATGATTCAATACCCCCCTACCGGCAAACATGACCAAATTACGCCTCCAAATCCTCACCATCGTTATCACATAGAATTTGGAAGACCCTGTAATCTGTATAGTAAATAGTAAGTTCTAATATATCTCATGATACATATCCATACTAATACTTAGATTTTTTTTTTAAACAGATTTTAGTAAAATACTTTAGGTAGGTAAGGTATAGGTAGTATAAGTATTTATATACAAAGACAGAGGCACCGAACCACCTACCTTGTTAAAATGGGTAGGTGGATTGGTGGTAACTGGTAAGTGTAATGTGACTGGTGAGCAGTGTATTGGGTGTAGGCGATTATTGAATGCATAAGTACACTGCAGCGCGTGGGTGTAATATATTTACATTGTACATAACTACAGCCATTTGCATTAGTACCTATTCTACCTATGGGTATACCTTACTCTATACTATATAATCTATAGAATTTATAAGTTATATTATAGTAATCCAACTGCAGTCAGCAACATAATAAATGGTAAACCTAACTATACCTAACACTTAACAGTACCAAATATAATTTATAACTGAATACTAGATGTTTGGATTCTTAATAATATTTCAAAATATTGAAAATATATAATGATGAATAATTTATATGATACATATAGCATATTTATAGATAGATATTTGAAGTTAGTTTTGACGAAATCTGAGAAATACAAAAATAAACTATATTTCCTCTAATGATTTTAGATACTTTGAAGTACCTACCAAATTCAAAAAAAAAATAATGGTTATTGTGGTAAGTGTGTAGGTAATTTTTGGATTTCATCGCCTCTTAGTAAAATTTACCTAATTCGAAAACACTGTGCCTATATGATATGCGTTTCGCCCATTTGAGAACAGCCGCGTGGGTACCTATACTAGGTACCTTTTCTTACCGAGTACGGGTATCCTTTTATCTTATATTTACCATAGTCCTTGCCCCTTGGTCATTATGAGTTTTATTTGTATTGTCAATATTATATTTGAACTTGAATTTTTACTGATTAGTATAAGACGCAATTACCTATTATTTTGTAAAAGAATAAATGATAATTATGAGTCAATTATTTTCTTCAATCATTTTTGTGTCTATAATGTATATTATAAATGATTTTTTTTTAATTTGTTAATTGATCCATCATCAATTTAACGCTTTTGCGTGTTACCTATTAAATATTATCATTTTTCATTTTCACCATCAACTTGATAAGTAACTATACTTACGAACAAAGAAGCAATAACGGTTTAATTTTTTAGATTAAACGTACCTACCTGGCTACCTACTTACTTATCATAGTTGCTGAATATCTAAGCGAATCATACCTACGCGTCGTGCATGTACCTTCAGTGTACACATTGTACCTATATAATATAAATATGGAATATGATGAACAATAAACGCATATACAGGAAATTAAATGCTGTATAAAATAATTTGAACATTTTATAAAGGCGTTCATTTAGACTTGAGAACTTATCTATCTGAATAAAACAACTATCATGGTACCCGTTAAAGGGCTCTCAAATTGGTCATTGAAATAATGAAATCGTGCTCACATGATCTACGATTTTATCTGTAAGCACCCTCTAAAGTCTGACTCCAATCATATGGAGGTAGTATATAGGCCCTATACCCTATACCGAAAGACATTCATTTTTCTTTATGCATAAGTCGTTAAGTATGCGCATTGTATATAATATCATGAATCTATTGTGCCTACTATATATAGGTACAGCCGTCCCTACGCGATACACCTATTATATAGTATCTATACTACGGAACATTTATAATATCCAACAATTTATCCGAGCATTATTATAATACATGCAGTATTTATTTTATATTCCCTAAAGTATAGTGCATTTAACAACATTCCAATAATATGTGGTTTGCGTTTAAACGAGTTTATGCAATTTGTTCATGCAATTATGCAAATCGGCTATCGGCATACCTACATAATGTCTTACTATCTTTCTATTACACTTATTTTACATTAAGCAATGTTATAAATTATAATAATCGCTCAAATATAATTTACACAACTTGCCTAAACATATAAGTATTTAAAATGCCCAAATGCATAACAATCAAGAATCCCAATAATTATGAAATATCGTTTACTCTGTTCAGCCATGAGACGACACTCCGCGGCTCGGACGAAAATAGGTTCTTCTTTGCATCCCCACGCGACACTCTATAGTGGAAGTCGGTCTCGTTGTGATCTGAAGGATCGGTGGTTCTCCCGCTGAACAGAGTACAGATATATAGCACAAGTAGTACCTACCTACAGTGGTGCAGTAGGTAATGAATTAACTATTGACTTATCGCTGAAATCAGTACCTACCACAGGCTGCGTCGTTGCGAGTGTATTAAGTGATGCATTTTATTTATTAACAGTTAAGCACTTACATAATAATGCATAAATAATTAATATCTATAGGTAAGTACCTATGTAATATTTTTGAATTGAAACCTAATAATGTAAGAACAGACACCCTCCCCCATAGTCCAATCATTAATTTATGATTTAATTTATTTACTAGAAAAAAAACATTTATCAACTCGATAGGCGATGAGGCTATGTACAAAAGTACATTTTTATTCCATTTATATAGGAATTAAAAATCGACAAAAGTTTTCTCCGCCCAGCTTGTTTTTATAGCATATATATTTACTTAATAAATGCACTACACATAGTTACAAATAGGTACTGCAAAAACCATAAATGTTAGTATTGTTACATACTTTATTTATATTTAGTACCTATACTAAATCATGGATGCCAAGTAGATGTTAATAAAGAAGGAAATTATTTAGTAGATAATTTTTTTTCAAAATGTTGACGTATAAAATTCAAAATTTAAAAACGATTAGTGTTTGAGTTATTTAAGTTTGTGTAGGTACTAACAATAATAGTCTCCTGATATGGAGGACTGGGCCTAATATGGACCATAATGTGAATTCACAATTGTAATAATTGAAACTAATCTTAAATCCATCAACATTTATAATTTGTAAATAATTTAATAATATATCCAATATTACATCTATTTTATATATTTTTTTAAACCATTTTAAGGACTATTATTGCCCTTAGTATAAGCTCTATAAAAATTAAGGAATTTTATTAATCGTTCGAATTTTGAATTAAATACGACAACATTTTCAAAAATATTATCCATAAAATAATTTACAGTAAAAATAGGGGAGGGGGCTCTCATTTGGAAAATAGAAGTTTGTATAGCCACAACACTCTCTTTAAGTAGGTAGTAATGTATACAGGTACAAAGCAACTCAATAAATTTGAAATATGGTTTTATATGAGTTTATTTAAAAATTCCTAAAATCAGAATTCGGATGAATTCATTTTTATAGGAAAACATCGAAATTATCATTCTCGGTGAATCACGTATATTTTAAATGACAAAGTGTCAAGTAGTCAATGTTATGAATGTATAAATTATCATGTAGGTACTCAACGATATAGGTACTTCCCCGCTGTAGACATTTAAATCAATTCTACACGACTAAATCTAAATAGGTATGTTACATAATATACCATATACGTACCTAACTACGTAAGTAGATATAATATATATGTACGTAATAAACAAAAAAATTTATTATTTTATTGGCAGCTGCAATTAGTTTATAGATGCAAGTTAATGATGTACTATAGAATATACGTACTATCATGCAGTTGGCGAATGCCACTTGTTTAAATACTCAAAACAGAGGAAACGTGTCACACGATAACACTATTTCGTGTCGTATTGTTAATCGTTATTGTATTAAAGAATACTCTGTTTTACTTTATACTTTAGAAAGTTACCTACTATTTTCGAAACATCACAATTATATTTACATATAGTCAACAAATTATTTTACATTTATCTATACCACCGGATTACTATATAATCATGTTGAATAAAGCGTCATTAGCAATCAAATACTTGTTATTTGTCTTCAATTTGATAATATTTGTGAGTTTATTATACTTTTGATTTAAAATGTTTGTGATAGCTGAAAATGTATATTGTATTAATGTCGATGCTATATAATGTAGGTATATAGGTAGGTATATGTAATAATGTTACATTGTTATGTACCTATATAATATATTGTAAGTAGCTTATGCATTAATGTGTATGTACATCGTATTTGATGCACACATGATAATATGTGATATGTTCATAATCTATTATATAAATAAATAATACAACGAATATTATAATAAAATATTGTACTAATAACATTATTAAATTAGGAGTATTAAAACAATTATTATTATAAATATAGGGAA
The DNA here is from genome assembly GCA_008528875.1 of Aulacorthum solani. Lineage (NCBI taxonomy): Eukaryota > Metazoa > Arthropoda > Insecta > Hemiptera > Aphididae > Aulacorthum > Aulacorthum solani. The sequence goes on from PVMI01087962.1 coordinate 15,095, forward strand.
TGTATCTAGAACCTAGATAATATATTAATATACCTATATATAAATATATAGGTTAGGTTACCTTCATAATTTTTTTATTGTACATATTATATATAACTAATCTATTTAACTATTCATTTTCACACTTATACAGGTACTTCGTACCTCCTATACAGTGCTATCCGCTATCCGGGTCCATCTATATATAAATATTATAACATCATATTATTGTTTGTACAACGAAATTTTTTAATGCAAGACACTGATTTATTAGTACATTTTTATGAACTATTTATTCAAATTCATTATTCAGTGTACTTTTTTAAACAAAAACCAAGGTTTATAATTTCATATTTTGGTAAATATCTTTTTGGAAATTTATCGATTATTATTGAACATTTGAACTACTAAAAGTTAATAATGTTTATAAGTATAATATAAGTTTGTCTGAGTGGAATAGTGCAGCACGGCCCGGTACGGGTATCTCTATTAAGACTGTAATTGTATATTTATATGCACTTTTATTACTTAAACTTAAAATATTTATAAATAAACATTTATTGTAATTCGTATATTGTATTGGTCCAATAAATGTTATTTGTAAATCAACATTTAAAAAAAAGTATTATGCGTAAATGTAAGAAATTAAAAATAGTAACTGACATCTAAAATAATACAAGAATACAATATTCTCTTAAACAAATCTCGAATTTAAAAAAAAATGTTTTGAAAAAACATACATTTTTTATAGACGAAGCCATTCTATAGAATATATAGATTATACAGACTTACTTCTACTAGCTGATTGTTATATTTTTGGGTATTTTGTTAATAAATTGTCCCATAAAACGAGCATACTTTTGTATACATATAATAATTTATAATAGTTAAGTTGGCGTAAAATGTAGGTTATACCACCAATGCACGCAATGCATATAGCTAGCAGTAGTATTATACATAAAACTATATATTATTAATACATTATGGTATGCATTATTTATTTTCAATATTTCTTTGAAATGAAAATGTAACAAAAATATCATACCTAAATACATTTTATCCTACCTATGCATACCATTTTTATTATGAAGTAAATTGCGTTTAAATGATCTATAAATATACGTTCGGATCACTGTGCCAATGCGCAATACCAATTAACAGTGTCTACGCTGCAATATTTATAATTTTAAACTAAAGTAATCTGAATAAGATAATATAAATATTACCGGATTGCAAACATATTAAATTCTTAATTTTATTAATAACAATAACAAATTAAATATTTAAACGCATTCAAAGCATACATACAATATCTACACATTCGTTCAAAGGTTAAAAGTGTCAAAATGCATTAATATTTATCACGTAGTCTTGCCAAAATTATAAGTAAGATTTCAAATAATTATCATTAAGTATCAAAATAATAAAAGATATCAAGAATTTATACTATAGCTGTATCTAGCATATGTAAATTAATATTTTGAAAGTTAATTATTTCTAAATTAATTTCTTTAAAAGTGGCGTAATTAGGACTTTGTCCTGGGGGTATTGACATTTTTTACTAAATTTTCAAGCACGGTGGTGAGTGGTAGCCTATTTATATATTTATAGGTTTATAAAAAAGGGTCTGGCCTCTGAGGGGATCTATTTTCCTTATCCCCACCTTATTGATTACGTCCCTGTTTCTTTGATATGTTTAGCATTATAATATTTAGATACTTATTTTATCTAATTCAACTTTTAGATATTAATGAATATTTAGTATTTACATAGGCATTCATCTTAAGTAGGTATTGAGTATTTTAAAAATACTATTTTTAATATTAGGTACATATATTTTTTTTTCAATTATTGGTATTTGGTTTTATAGTATTATACCTAATTATACGCATATACCCATATTAATTATAAATTATTAACTATAATTGGATAATTGGATATTTGCATTGAACTATTAAATAAATCATGTTTTTCGTATCACTATGTTATTATTCTACAGTTTAGGTACATAGTGTGTTCCACTAAGTATATTTCAGTGTGATAACTTTAGATTGAAATGGGAAAATAGTGGACTGAAAGTAGTTACTATTAAATGAGAATTGAAGGCCAATTTTCAAAACTGATGAATAAACTTTTTTCAGTCTTAAAAATTGACCGATTTATAGACACGGTTGTTTATACTATAGTACTTATCTATATCGCCGTGCTCATGAAACAGATGTAGGTATTTAAATAAACTTTCTACCCTACTGCCCAACTTCTAGGGTTATTGGCGTTTCTGGAATACATCTGAATTTTAAAAAAATCATGCTACATTTTTTTCGTATTTACCTTATAGATTTATGTTAATTTTAAAATGATAGCTATACTTAATGAAATGTGACTAGTAAAGAGGATTTATTTTATAGTTATTTTACTGTACATGTGGACACTGAAATGATTAAATAATTTAAATGAAAAATATTTAGCTGAAAATATTGTAAATTGGCCCAGATTTTATATTTTAGGATCCTCAATAATTCTGATTTCAGTGGGTGTTAGGTACCTAGGTATTATGAAAAACTGTAGATATACGATGCAATTATAGTCATTATAATCATTATAGATGATATTAGGTTTTATATTTAAAAAATATGTAAAATCATCATCCATCAGCCGAAAAGTTAATTTTAACTATAGTTGGCAATAATAAAAAGACATATTTTAAAAGGACATTTTTTAAACATTTTTAGTTGAGTGGAATTTTACTTTTAACCGTTGGATTATCAATTCGCAACGTTTACAATCAATATGAACATTTTTTAACAGAACACTATTTTACTGTGCCATCTCTATTGATTTTCGTGGGTCTCACAGTTTTAACAGTATCATTTTTTGGATGCTGTGGCACGTATAAGGAAAACAACTGTATGATGATCACTGTAAGTAAAAAGTTGAAATGTACAATAGTTATAGGTACTTATTTCTTGCAGTTAATACATGCTGCGGTCTGTACTGTACCTATATCTAAGTACCTATTTATTTTTTATTACATTTGCATTAATATTATTTTTTTTTATGAATTTTAGTTCGGATTTCTTTTAGCATCGTGTTTTATATTAGAAATCGTAGGTGGTTTAGCTGGGTTTATATTACTGGAAAAAACTCATTCTGTAGTCACGTCAAAACTGCATGAAACTATGATGTTTTATAACAAAACAACGCACATAACACATATATGGGACGGACTTCAAACATCTGTAATGACAAACATTTACATGACTTTTTATGCATAACAATGAAAAGGCGTATAGGTATATAAACTACCATAGAACCATGTTTATTGTTTAAACAATTTTTAAATAATTTTGCCTGTTTTCAATTCTTAAATTTGACAGCAGGTACATAATATTATGCACTTCTATAGTGAGCGGGATTTTAGTACACCTATAGGTACTTGCTAATGATAATTTCCCAGTTCCTCACCCTTATTGAAATAACAAATGTTAATTTTATGATGACATCAATAATATTATACTAATCACACTAAAATTTTTCTTTTTAATTTTTAATAAGTATACCAATTGTAGTTCTTGGGCTTAATATACTTATTATTGCTTGACTGTAATTTTCAAATCATTATTTTTGAGATTTACAATAATACAATAAGAAAAAATTTATTTTGCCTGTAAAGTACAACATTTAAGATTTATTTTACATTCAAAAGTTAAATCATCGATAGACAAGTACACGTATTGTAGGAACCATCTACCTATAAGTATAATACCTAACTACTAGAGCTACTAAAAATAATTAATATACACCTACACTCATAGGCTTGTGTTTTTAGTAACCACAATAGCAGCTACGAATATATAATTGATCAATTTGATTTAGTTGGTCTTCAATAATCTCCAATGCTTGAATATGTGCTCCAATGTCCATATATTCCAAATATTATACATATATATTTATTCACAATCGTTGGCTGATGAATTCAAGTCAATCGATATTAACAAAACTTAAAAGGACGCCACACCCGTGTGACGTGTTGTATCCGTCTTACTAAAGTACAACATAGCAAAAACTGTTTTTCGCGGGATACAACCATTCAGAGTTTAGACTGTAGTCCAATAGTTAACTAAGCAACCAAATTTTCACCCTATACAAAGGAGAACATTTACTGCTCAACAATGTTTTTATTTTTTCGATATCACAAATGCAAGAAAAGTTCTTATTATTTCAAAATTGAACAACTTTTTTG
>PVMI01088018.1:610-14413 GCA_008528875.1 Aulacorthum solani
ATAAGTTAAAATCTCACAATTATATTATTTTTTAATATAAAAATGATGTAGGTACATTTTACTGTTTTAGTTTAAATTATTCACCTAACTTACAACATGGCCACACGTTAATATTAAACAGACACCACTTAATCCGTTTTTATCCTGAGTTACAATAACTTAGAATTCAGAAAATGTAATCTTAATTTTCCCGACTCAAATACTTGGGAATTAGTACACACAACAACAATATACAAAATTTTCGAAGACCTTGATCGTTTCCATCCTGGTAAATCTGTCTGAATCGTTTTTCGAATTTCGTCCTGACTGCTGCTGATACGTGCAACTGGTATACAATTATTATATTATTCTTATTACATTCGCTAAGACAATACTTTATTGAACCGACCACTTAAATAATTATCAGTCTAGTACAACATATTAATATAATATAATATTTCACTTTAATGCCGAATAAACCGATTGGATTGACCGCCGAGAAACTTCGTCCCTCCATGTCCTCGTTACAATAAATATTGTCATCTACATCACAACGTGAGTGTTTATTACAATATTATGTCGTCAACGGTTGTATTCGTTTTAAATCGGTAATAATATCATTAAAATAAATCATTTCCGGCCGTGTAAGTGATTATTGTTATTTTACCGTTGTGATACACACGCGTACATACGTAACAGTTATTTTCGCAATAATTAACAAAATTACACACACATCATCAGAAACAGCAACAGCAGCAGCAGCATCAGCCTCTTCGGCGTCTTCTTATATACCTTCGTATTATACACGCGTAATACATTATGTGAACAGTAACGAACACCTCTAAGGACAGTTTAAGTTTAAAACGAGCCAATTTCGCCGTAATTGGGATGCTGCTTGCAGGTAGTTGCCGTGGCGGTTGTATAATAGTCTTTATGCGAAAACTACGCGCGGGCATTAGTTATGCGAAAACTTATAATCAAAATCCGATTCCCAGGTGCGTAGGTATATGAGGGGATAATCATTGTGCGAGCGCTCATTCCGACACCGGGGCGAGATAATATTATACACCCGAAAGCACGCCCGTTATAATATGCACTGCAGCAGATAGATAGGTGCAGATATAATTATTATTATTCCCCCGAAAAACGTCGATAACCGATCCGACCTACGCGCGTGTGATACGACTTCGCTCGCCCTGCAGGGGTCGGCGGACGGACGAAAATGATCTGCGTGTGTGGGAGAGGGATGGATGTTGGGGTTGGACGGTGGTGCGGTGCGAATCAATCAGTGTTCGATGCAGATATGTTCCAGGGTGCTTGGCTAACTGTGAGTGTGTACCTATAATATTATGATTATTATTATGTGTATAAACCTATAGTTATATTGTTATTAATCTTCGAGGTCGTCTCCGCCCTGCGCGATGTCAGCAATCGTTTGCAAACTGCGAATCGGCGAGTAGGAGGGGGGAGGGTGGTGGTTCAAACGACGATATTTTGTAATTCTCCGAACCGCAAGTCGTATAGGTAGGTACTCAAAACGGATGCATACTGCAGCGTTCGAACGATCGCGGTCAGAGTTGGCTCGCCGAGTAGAAAAAAAAACGTGCTATTATTTTTTTTTTCTATACTTTTTTAGGAACGAGAACTGAATATTATATTGCGTGCAGATCGATCGGACGGTATGACACAATAATAAACAGCAGCCGTCCACAGCAGCGGCGTGGAGTTCACAGGGGGTCGGATATAGAGTTGTAGTCCAACAGAACTTACGGAACGTGCATTTCAAATGCATTGTCCCACGGTGGTTTGTCCTGCTTTTTACGACGAAAGTTTTAATAATATTATATTTTGGGCCACGGACAAAACTGTTTACATTCGCTTGAACGCAAACAAAAACATAAAATATTGTTCAGCTATTATTTTATAATAGCGGCGATGACCAGAGAATTTCGGCAAGGTACATTAATATAATATTATCGACCGAGACTGCACGACCCCTTACCGCGCATATGTGAATTTCGAAAAACTATTTACCATGAGACATGTTATTGTCCTCATCCGTTATATTTGTTCGTACATCTCGCATGTGTGTCACGTTCCCCGAAAAATGATGCCCAATTGAACTCTTTGATGTATTAGTTTTCATCGCGAGAAAATGATATTATTATGAATATGCAGATTGGTAATGCAACTATAGTACGTGAGTCGAGTCCACCGATCATCAATTTCGTACCCAATTTAAAATCTTGTTCCGAATTTTCAGTGTGCTATAGAGACTCGTGAGTCATTTCGCATTCGTCACTTGTCACTTGTGATTTTTAAAATGCTAGTGAAAACCGGAAATATTTTTATTGTGGTATATCAGTTTGTTATAATTATACCCCCCTCTTTGCTATCTCTCTTCTTAAACCAGATATATAATGCAACGCTATTGTGTTATACCACATCATATAGTTAGACTTCAAAAGAACAATTAAAAAATAGTTCAAACGAGTTTGTTTGAAACAGTGTTACTCAGGCGTCGACAAATTTCATTTCAAACACATTTCAAACACGTTTATTGGATAAAAAAGTACATCATGCACCTTTAAGATCACGGGGGAATGACCTCAAAATGATGTACACGTAGATCATGTATATGTAATAATGTTAAGTGTGGCGCTTCCTGCGCGGGTCGTGTGAGCGTAAGATTAAATTTTGTCGACGTTCTCCTCTCAAAATTTTTAAACACATGTCCCATACTATATAGTGACTAGGTGCTCCTTTTGATATAGAACGCCCTCGTTATAATGTAGGTATAAGGGAACGTAAAATGATCTGACGAATACCGGCGGTGACGTCGCAAGAATATAATGCACACTATTATAGGTCGACCGAGAATTTCGTCGGAATTACGTGTTTGATGCACTGAAATTACGGTTATTTATAGTGTTGTTAATATAATAGTATATATCGTCGGAACGGTCTTCAGTCGAGTGAGCGAAGTAAATCGCCGACAACACGAAGCCGTGCGTTAAATTTAGTCGTGCGCAGCGCACATCTCGTCGTAGATCCTGTCTCCTCACTCGCACTCCTCGTTCTGCACAAGCATACACACACACACACACACACACACACACACACATATCATCACACACTTACAAACGCAAGAGACGACCCGCCAAAGTATACTTGTATGCGCGTGTGTTCGTGTGCATGGTAATGACTTCGAATCATGCCGTCGAGTCTTCACCCGCCGCCGCATTGTTGTCGAGAAAATTAACTTATCCGAAGTTCTCTCAGATTAACATAACATATTTAGAACAAGTTTGCAGGATACTATGCATTATAAACACGCGATATACGACAAATGTCAAACGTATTTGTTTTAGTTTTTCCCATCCTCGATGTGTGCCATTACAATATGATATCATACGAGGGGGAGTCAACATTTTTTTTTTATAGTCGGAAAAGTCCAATTAATAATACGTTTCTCATCGACATGGGTTTAGTTAATATACATAAATATTACGATAACGCCATGTAATTAATATTTAATATGTATTACCTAGGTTGGCAATTGAAAAAAGTTTAATTTGCATTATTTTATTAACTAAGTACTCTGCTGAAAATATGTCCGTACATCCGTGTAAAACGCAGTATAAATATTATTTCATTTTTTGCGTGTTTAATTATCGAAATACTCTATAGGCATTACAATGTGTACACTTCACAGTATAATATTACGCAGCTTTGTGTACTTTAGGATTGAAAAACAAATTGTTTCATGGTTTTACTTCCCTCATCTAAATAACATATTATATTAAATTTAAATTTGAAAAATTATAAAAAATATCAGGTTTATAAGTGCATCTCCTATTATACGGGATAATGCATTATTGAACGCATTACGTTTTCTGTTCATATTGTATTATTATTTCACGTGTACTCGAAAAAGTTGAACCGCCACGACTTGACATGAAGCTTAAGTTTGAATTTCCAAAAGAGAATATTCAAACCACGATCTAAATTTGGTCAACTGTCAGCCTTTTGATGTATCGTCCTTCCTGTAGATATCTAATTCGTACAGTCAATTGGATTTTCGCTTAAACTCTCAAAAATATAAAGTTTCTTTTAGTCACAAATGTAAAGTATTAAATGCCAAAGGTTTAAATGCATACCTATGGTATGTTATTATACCCATTATTTAGTTACCGGTTCGCAGTTTTACCCCTATTGTGCATGCTTACGTTTTCACAACTCAAAGAGTTGCGAGTGAAAATTTCAACCATGGGTTTTATTTATTAGACTTTTCGTGAAATAAAAATGAAAAAAAAAATGAAGTAAAAAATACTAGCATTAACCTATATTGCGTGAGTAAAAAATCGTTGATAATCTACAGTGACCATGCCAAAACACCCTGAGCGAGCTAACCCAACGAAAATAGGCAATAAATTATCAAAAAGAAATAAAAAATGAAAAAAGGTATTTTTACACTCATCTCGATATTTCGTATACGTTAAGTAATATATTGCATCGACCAAATAATGGAAATGAATACTCTCACATACCAACACACACGCACACACACACATAATTATAAGCACTCTCTCCCATATACTACTATCGTTTCTATCATATACTGAAATTCTGTTTGCAGTTTTTCGTATATAGCTAGTCGGCCAATAAATCGACGGGGCCACGCCGGTTGGCTTTTGCAGATAAATTCCATCAAATGGCACGTTAAATCTTCGACCTCATACGCATTATAACTGAATTATATTGCTAGCGCCCGTTTTATTTTCCTCCATTCCATGCTCAAATCCTTCCGAAACGCCTTTGAGTCGTACTTACTATATATATATATGTGTGTGTGTGTGTGTGTGTAATATTGGTTCTTTTTTCCGCAGAGCTCTATTATTTTTCCTTTTTTCCCTTTCCGATCTCTTCGCTCGCGCACTTTCAAAAAGCTTTTTCCCAAACTACAGCTACAAAACGATTATCTAAAAGAAAAATAAACGTTACGTACATACCCGCGCATTGGACTCATTGAAAAACCTTTCGATGTCGACATTCAAAATTAGCTTCTGTCGAGGGAGTGAGTGTAATGAAATAAAAATTGCATTGTTTTCCGTGATCCTAGTCGAAACCGTTCATCGTAATTTATTTGAACATCAAGTATCGTAAACAAAAATTAAATAAAAAAAATACAACTTAAAAGCCGTCACTGTGGAGCATGGAATTTTGAGTGATATGATACATAACAGGACCAGACGTATCTTTGATCATAGATGCGGACCTTTTAAACTTTGGACCTTTATAATACGCCCGGTCATAAATCTCCATGTTGAATAGTCTAGCCATAATCATTTTCGGCTCCAAGTTTTCGGTGTATGGTTACGGCAGATGGGGGGAGGGTGAGAGTATATACAATGGCGGTGGTAGTGGCGTGGAGGTCAACCAGGACGCTACTACCCACTTCCTATGCCAAAAATAAGTGGCAGTACACGCTGAGTTATAATAAAAATCTGAAGCCATTTTTCTTAGCCCCTCGCGTCCTTCCGGACTCCCGCAGAGACAGAGAGAAGAGAGAGCGACGGTGTGTGAGTGTGTGTATAAGATAGATACGGAGGACGTAAACTACGGTGTATTTGGAGGAAGACGGACAGAAACGGTGTGAGGGTGAGTGTGAAGGAGGAGCACAGAGAGATTCGGAGGGTAAGGGTCACGCCACAGTTATTTTTACTGACAAATTATTATTGGTCTCAGCTCCTTGGTTTCCGTTGACTATATATATGGTTTACATGAATAAAAATGTGTGGCTATGATTCAGTAATAATTTTGGAATATAAAAGTGAAAAATAATGGAGTTTGCTAAAAAAAGAATCTGAGTCGGCGTAAATTATTATAATATAGTTCTGCAATCGCGGAAATTAGGGTGTTCTACAGTCTGCAATTTTTAGTTTTCACGATTACACGGATACATTTCTAGGAAAAAACATTATCGATATGAGTCCAGTATCAGTGTTTTTCGATTATTATACCTACACTAAATGATATCGTGGATATTATTATATTAAGAAGAAAACCAATTTTTATTAGAATTGCATATCTCAATATCCATGTACAGCAATATCACATTGTGTACATAAAGTTGTTATTTGCTAATAATATAAAAAAAGTGGATAAACAATATTATCGTCAAATACATATTATTTATGTCTAACACGCGGGTGATGAGTTACAATAATGTTGTGAGGAGGAGTTAAAGTTTCCCGCTATATTTTGACACTTCCCCACCTTTGTCTCTCATGTAATTTGATAAATCTAAATTAAATAAAAAATGTTTATTAATTATTACATAAAAAAAAAGTCTGGCGCCGGTATTATAGATTGATTACAAGATTTTGTAATAATTGTAATTTTCAAAAAGATAACAAATTTCACAATATGTCGTTAAAATAAGAAAATCTCATTGAAATGACGGAAAAGTTTTTTGTTATATTTTCAAATATACATAAAGTATATATAATTTATAGCTTCCATTTTTTGTTTTAATATACAATACCATAAAACTCGTTTTAGTATCTTTTTTGAATGCAAGAAACTACGCACTATTGTGTTTTTTCTTAGTTATAGATCGTTTTTTTTCGGAAAAATTTAACATGATTTACGAAAATTATATTATGTACAAGACGTTTTTATGAACACAATATAATAGTATAATATTGTTATAGTCTTATTAGTTAACATTTATTTTCTGATATTGTTTTTTGTGCTGAAAGTTATGTATTCATCAATATTTAATTAATAAATACTAAAAATCTAAATTTTCTGTTAACCGGCAAAATCGTTATACTTAATATTTTATGTATACTGTATAATGTGTATAAAATGTTTATAACGAGCTTATAATATATTATACGTACATGTACACTTAATTATCTGCTTGCGATTAATTTTGAAACTTCTGAAGTTTATTTCACGAAAATTACTAAAAATTAATTTTGGCGACAATTTTTTCGGGAAAGTTTGGAAAAGTTTCGGAGTAGAATAAAAAAAGAAAAAAAGTTTTAAGGGAACATTTCGAAATAGTAATCAAGCTCGTTACCCGACTGCGGAGTATCATTTTAGTTGATTATTATTCGCGAGCTTATAATGTTGTGTATTAATAAGATGTGAATTGTTTGAGAAATAGTTGAATTGCGTATACAGACGAAGTGTATATGATACTCCATGATTTAATTACCTAAATGAAAATTAATGATGGAGCACGTCGAATTATGAAACTAAATAAATATTTACGCCAGCATAATATTATTAGATGCTTGTATTTCGCTTTATAGTTAGTCGCAATAAAAAATATTTATTGATCGCCGTTAATCTCGCTCGACCCGAGTTGACAAAATGTAAACGAAAGTACAATCGATTTTTAGACTAAATATATGACACACGCGGCTAATATGGTGCGGAATTTCCTTCACAAAAATGATCAAAAAATACGTATACTCTCGACAACAATAATATATTATTATTATGTACCTATAGGATGAAGTACCTTATGACTTTGTTGAATAATTATTATTATCTTACGTTCGGTCACTATAATTATTTATGCCGGTGAGCGGTATTAATGGGTTCCTATTATATATTCTGTAGATCGAGATTATAACATTGTTTTAATAATGTTTTATTGAAACGACCGACACTATATTATAATAATAAACCCATTACAAATACCACAATCGAATACTATATTATACATTATTATTTATACTGCCGAGCACAACAACTATTGCGCCGAAATCGCATTCGAACGGAATCAATATTTGTTAGCACTATCAAATCGCAACAAATTCGTTCACTGCGATCGGTTTGCAATTAATTTCACGAAATACCGTGTCACAACATCGGCATGTGTTCAGGAGCGCATAAATAATAAAATATTGATATTATGTAAAGTGTAAACCAGTGTTCATGTTGCTGCTGTTTTACTTAAACTGTACAATATATAGGTACATAATAATATATTATTACTAAATCGTGTTAGAATGTTTTAATTAATATTTTTAGCTTGAATACCTCCAAGGTGGAGCTGGCACAATAAGGTCGTCGGCACCGGTGTCATCGCAACATCTTTAACACAAAACCTATTACGACTTAATGAATTTCAAATGGACTGCAAGTTTCCATAAGATTAATCATTGGTGCAACCTATTTAGGGGCTTATAGTTATTGAGTATTAAATTATATTTTAGCCCTAATTTCAATAGATTATAAAATCCACCCTATTTTCTACAGTTTTGGTCAGTTTTGATCTTAGGTGATAAAAAATAAATATATTTTCAATTTAATATTATAGTAATATTACAAACAACGCAGAATGCACAATTTTAGAATTGTTCTATGATTAGATGGTCAATATATAGAATATAATATTATGTAAACAATATGTAATTAATTAATAATAAACATTACGCTATTTGTGGTAACACTGGACACATGGTTCCATGTTGAGGACCACAATCAATTGTTTTTTGAAATCATTGAACGACACAAAAAGTAAACGGATTGAATCATAATGGAATATTTTATAATTACCAATACACGATGGAAACGCGCGAAGCCAACAATAATGAACATATCGATTGTTATATATAGAGCTAAACTGAACGGTCATCGTGCATAAAAGTCGAAACAAGGGACTTTTTCCACCCCGATTATATATGTATTTTTATCATTACATATAATTATTTTCTGTTGGTTTCGTTGTCGATGTTTTCGTAATTGAAACTGTTAATTTGTTTTTACTTTTTAGTGACACGGTTAGATCTGATCATTCGCATACTCTGTGTTTTTGCACTGCATTATCCAAGTTTTGGGGCCGAACGGATCTCGTTTATTCTCGTGTCAATTGTGTCGTCTGGCTTAAAGTGAATCATTTTTTTTTGACGTTAAAATTATTTATAATTGGTGTCAAGTTTCTAATTATAAATTTCTAATTCCAACGACCAGTTGTCTCCGTAAAAATGGGAATAGAAACTGTTAGCTAAGGAGACCCACGCCAGAGTGAACTCATCTGATCCGTTAAGGCTGATTTCAGTTCTTTAATGAATATTTTTACACATCAAAATGATACAATTATTATTAACAACCATTATTTCATAATGGTTAAGACCTTGTCTGTCTTTTGAGCTGAAATATAATACTCGTAGAGCGTGGGACACCGTGTTAAAACTTACATATTTTATTAATAGCAGCCATGTGAGCACATTGTAATGTATTTTAAGCAGAGACTGGTCGTGGGTTTTCGATATTTCAATATTATGTGAACTGCACTCATTGGTTAATATTATGTCTAAAGTTATAATATTTTATAATACTCTCAGAATATTTATGAAATCGACACTTTGACTATTATTGTTAAGATACGTGCAACTAAATTAAAGGATACAGTAAAATATTAAATGTGAAAGCAATAAATTCAATAATTGTTAACATAGCAATATTTATAGGTTAGATTGGTCTAGATTAGGTACTTACCCATAGAATCATTAATACATTATTCATATATAATAATGTGATATATTGTTGATCAGAACGTACCACTAATATAAGTAACGGTTCGTAGTAAAACATTATAACGATATTACAAAGTAATATTTTAAGCGTAACCCCGTAGGTAACAACGATTAATTTGAGAGGGGATCATTATTTTCATGCAATTTGAGTTGATCCGGTAAATTTAGGACACTATACGTAGGGTACAACTGATTATGATTTAATAGCGTGGAGTGAACATTGCCCATTGTGCTACTTTATTGAAGGGTTTTATAATATTCACTATATGTATAGTAAATTTAATTTATCAGTATCCACATTGGATATCATTATATTGTACGAACATTCGTATGCACCTAAGTACCTTCTATTAATCGTAAATGTATGGACGAATAGCTTTCATATCCAATTGTAGTAAATAATCATAAAGTGCCCTTCTATATTATTTTCCGATGATGCATCTATATTGACTCAATATTTTTTTCTAGTTTTTAGTTATTATCCATTTAATTTTTAACCGATGCCATATTGAAAAGAAAAAGTATACTTAATAAATAAAATAAGTCTGCAGATTAACTTGTCTATGCTGGATAATATTATGTAATAAGAATTGTTATTTGAAAAATTCATCAATTTAATCACTTCAATAAATAACTTAGCACCTTGTCTGAGCATTTTTTTTAGGTTATGTTTATCTAATACGAATATCTCTATTACAAAATTAAAAATTGAATGAGTGGTTTAATGCTGTGATTTGTACCTGTATGTCTAACGTCAACATCCAAACAGTTCTCATAACTGTATTATAATTCGTAAGAATTATTTTTGTAAATGTCTATATCTAAATTACATCAATTGTTATGTAGTAGTTATTGATATGTTTAACTAGTATATGCATGGTTATATGCTTCAGTAGTATATTATATTATATTATGTTTTATACCTTTGATTATTTACTATAAAATATTTATAAGTTGTGTGTATTTCAATATAAAGTTTTAAAATGATTATAAATAAGTATCTTACAAATGGAATTTTCCTTCATGATATAAAAGTAAGAGAATAACAGTAACATATAGGAGTGGTGTTTCAAGTTTTAGTCGCTATATGTGATTTGTTTCTAATGACTGATATGTTTGTATTTTTGACAAAACCGTTATAAATATATTATACAAAAGAAAAAGATTCTAGACAATTTGTCAGTGTCCAATTGAATTTTGTTATAAAATAAAATCAAAGTTTCGATAGTTATTACAAATATATTGCCATTTGCTACGAGATAGTCACAATATTGTTTACTAAACTTTCTTTCTCAAATAATAATACAAGATAAGGTACCAACATTCAGAAGTTGTTCTCCGAATACACGCGTACTGGTTGCTAAGATAACTAAATAAACGAAATATGATTCATGATCATGTCTATACCTACATTATATTATGTAAACGATCAAAATCGATCAAATTACGAGCTATTATATTATTTATTATAAAGCTAAAGGTTACAAAATATTATATAGATAATACATATTGACACGTCATGAGACATAACTCATAAGTAACTTAATCCAATTTCAGAGATAAATAAGATTCAAAGTATATCATGTACATAAACCTAAAATCAAATATTAAAAATAAAGGTTATTTGAATCTAATGCTTATTGACATTATATGAATATTGTATTGGTAGATATTATATATTATATTATACATTATACACTGTATGTTATACAGGGTCTTTAGTAATTAATCGAGTGTGATAAAAATGGTGGAAATGTAATATCTTATACTCAATCTCAATTATTATAATCTCTTTAAAAAATTGAATACCCGGCTTATAATATGAGAGTGATTACGATTGAAATTTGTAATTTGAAGCCGAAATAATAATAATATAGGGTAATACAAAAAACAAATTCGATCAAACTAAAAACTCTTACAATGGGAATAATAAATGATAAATAATAATATCTCGCTCGAAATGAAAACCCCGAAGAAATGATGGTGTGCACATTCGGCATGGAATATATCGGAAATCGATGTCGCAAATGTTTTAGCATTCACAGAGAGTTGTGCGGTCAGTTTTTTCTCGTTTTACACGACGTCTCTCCTTGAGCTCACAGTACAAATCGTTTTTGTCCAAAACTTTGTACACAATATTATTCATCTTGTAACTTTGGCAGTTTTTATTTAAAACGTTACTCACCGTCAGCTCGAATCGCAACCCAATTTGTATTGTTATTTGAAACGCAAAAAAATAAATACTCTGAAATGCTGCACGATTAAGTAATAATATTAATATATACATATACAGAGTGGTACATTGTACGTAGCGTATAGCGTAATGAAGTATTTTCATAATAGGTGGACATAAGTGTGAAAGAATTATAGTGTTGATATCAATACTGTGACAATAACGTGTTGAAGTATTACAACGCACTGTAGTAGGTATTGGTTTAAATATAAAGAGGAATTATACGTACATTTCGTATAATATAGTTTAATGACTTAAACCCACTACTAAAGCGTGTATAATTATGATGTATACACGTTCATCTTGCATTACTTATAACTCCATAAGCGATTTTCTTTCAAAAATGTTAATGAATGTCGAATTTATTTTTACTTTTCTTAATTAAATAAAAATAATCTGTAAATTTATATTTTGCCTAAGTATGTCAGTTTATAGCACAATAAAAAATGCCTTAAAAATAAAAAAATATTACACTAAAAAGTTGAAAAAGAGTGAAGACTGAAGATACATCAGCAAATGTATGAAAGGTTCGGTTTTATTCAAAAAGTTGAATATGAAGTTGTCAATATCTAAAAATAGTTAGACTCCTCCCCTTTTTAAAAGGGTTTTCTACATATTTTAAGGTATACTTTTTCGGGGGACACATTTTATTCATACATAAATAATAATATAACTTACACGATGAGAAAAGTGATGTAAAATCCCAAATCGAACGAAAAACTGCTCTCAGTCGCTCCGTATGATAATAATAATAATATCATTTTAGTAATTTAATTATATCCACAAACCAAAATACCATAGTCAGTCGTATTTTATATACATAGACAGACGGTGTTTACGAGAAATAAAGTACCCGGCCCGTAAAAAAAAAAAACAGCCAATTCGATATTTTTAAACACCTTATCTGCAAACAACATCGTGCGTATAGTGCGTATATAGTGTGTGCGGAATTACTGGCAAACAATCAGCAATTGATTTTTTTTCTCGTACGGTTTTGCAAACAAACCGAACGAGAATCATTTGGCTCGGAAACTTGTGCCAATGCGGTTCCGTACGCGTCCAAATAATAATAATATTATTACGTAGGCACGCGTAAGCGCCGTTCCAGCTTTTAGTGGGATAAACCATAAACGGATTTCGAAGTCCGTCAGCCTGGCTCCCAGAACATTAATAAATAAAAGATGGCCACTTGAAACTACGTTAAAAAATTAGCGACCGATTTGTAATGGATTTTATAACCGCAACATTGAAATGTGTTTTCTGGAAACCATAATAATACAAGACGACTCTCACGACTGCTGCTGGTTCCGAACGAAAACGAGAGGAGGACCAGTGCTCTGTCGTCGGATTTTCCAAGATATTTTCGACTACCAAAGTGTATAGTGTAGAGCTGTTTTTTCAAAATATGATAGGTTTACCGTTATGTATTTTCGACAACTTATAATATTCTATTTACTATAGAAATGCCAAATGAAACCGACAAAATACAGAAAAGTGTGACTTATAAACAAATGGTCTTAGTGGTTTGGTGTAGGCAGTTGTGAATGGTTGTAAACCAGACAAGTCGAACTCAAAGTATCAATTGAGCCAAATATATTGAATAGTTTACCATGCGGGCAGCACATAAAAATATAACGAATAAAAAAAATTGTTATTCAACTTTTTCAATTGCATTCTTTAAGTTTAAGAACATGGAAGTAAAACTATACTAAAAAAAATTATAAAAATTAACAATAACATTTAAAAAATTCATAACAATTATTTGCAAAATAGGTGTTAATTAAATTACAAAAAAAAATAAAACCACATTAATAATTCTTTTTGGACGATATTTAACATTTCTTTTTCTCCCACTAACTTTAAAATTCCGGGAGAAATATTATTGGACGAAACTACTTTTAATATTGAATTTCGGTGTGTGTCGGTTAATCTGGATCTAACAGATGATTTATTTCTGTTAATTAATGAAAATAGTTTCTTACATTAATAATTACTATCTACTAAACGTAGAAAGAACTTTACATGAAAATC
>PVMI01088024.1:0-16802 GCA_008528875.1 Aulacorthum solani
ACTGTATTTTTATAACAATACCTGTACATTAAAATACTTGCTAACTATATTACTTGGATTATACCTATATGGTTATACCAACTTGGACGTTATGGCGTGACGACTTTTTAAATTTTACTTTATATTATTTAATCGTTAAACTCCATGAATTATTGCATTTTTAATTTGCCGTCTAAAAATATTCTACGAACAATATACGTACAAATACTAACTTTTCGCATTTTAAATACAATATTTCGAATTCAAAACCTTGTGATATGGATGTAATATTTATTTTGTTTATCTATAGTATAGAAATTACAACATTCAACGATCTAATTGGTTACTTATTTAACAATACCCGCAAATCGTTAACGAATTGTTATTATCTTAGTTTTTCATTATTAACAATGTTCCCAAAGAGTATACGCAGTACGCACATACAAATTTGAAATTTATCATATGTATTTTTTTAAGACGAATTTATCACTATCTTTATAATATTATCAATCACGTCACTTGACAAAATGTGTCACTATAGTTCATAGACCTTAAAGTACTACTAGTATAAGGTCTATGTTGTAGTTATATTTCCAGTTAATAGTAATAACTAATAATCGCTTATTCATAATAGTTCTAATGATTATTAATCGTGCTTGATCGTCGGCGTACTTGAAATAAGGATGTGTGCGTGCCTACGTTCACGTATGTTTCGTGACGTGATAATGTGATATTCAGATATTGTACTATATTAATATGTTCGTACTTCGTGTCGGTGTATTATATCAAACATAATATCAGATTAAAATTGTATTTCTTTTTTTTAGATGTATCTTAGTGATTCGTATTGTTTCTTTATTAATTAACGGGGAATTACGCGGTGAATTAATGTGTGTGGATTGTTTTCTTTAGTTAATCTTGAATTCATTATAAACCTTTAATGGTTCATATTTTAACATATAATATTAATATTATCTGTCATTACGGAGAGGATACGCGTACAATCAACGAATATTAACGTCTAAGCACGAAAAAACTTATCGTCGCTATCAGGCGCTTATCCGGGGGCGGCTAAGTAGCTTTTATATAACATAACCTATCTATAATATCCATACATTAATAATAATACAAATAAAATTCATAACTATAATATTGTCATCAAATCGTATTTATAATGTTTACAATGTGGTACACCAAAAATGCTCAACCATTTTTCTTCGATAAAGCAGTTATTTAAAATCGGGTTTTTGGAATAGTTACTTTGTCTTAAAGACCATATTTTCAAATTCTTGAAGTTTTTTGTATTACTCAAGAAGTATCCTGTGGAGAAAATCTTGTTTTCAAATTTTTATTTTTTACTGGGATTTATTTAGTGGATTATTTTTTTGAAAATGTATCAGAATCAACATTTAAATGAGTAGTTTTAGAGTTATTAATCTTTGTGTACTAAAGATAATAGGTTGAGAAAATATAGAGACTGTGGTGATTAATATTAATAATCAATCGTTTAACATTCTCGATTCGTAAAAGTTGTCCAAGTATAACAAATAGGCACAAGATCCAATATTACACATACATACGTTATATTTGTGTAATACCATTTTTAAGGACTATTATCCTTAATATATAAACAGATAAGTGAAAAATTACTCGTTTGAATTTTGAATTTAATACGTCAATATTATTCATTAAATAATTTACAGTAAAACAATTGGGTTTACATTTGAAAAGTAGAAGTTTGTATTACCACAGGACACTACTGAAGGAGTACCAAAAACCTATCAACAATTTTAAAATATGGTCTTAAAGTATATTAAAAAATTCTAAAAATCAAATTTTGAACAGCATTATTGAAGACAAAAAAGGAGCGAACATTCTTGGAGAATCGTCCTGTTTTATATTTACTGAAAAGATGTAGGTCCTCGCCATTTCAGATTTATAGATCTGCTCCTGGTTGGTTATCTTTGGCAACCAGTAACCACGGTTAAATAATAAACAGTTAGTCGACTTCAATGGTTTCTTTTTTTTCAACCGTTATTATTATTTGTCACCCTTTCTCTATACCGCAGACAGATGCACCCGCTTTTAGTACGTCAATTTTTAGGGTATGATCTTAGAATTTCGCTTGATAATAGTTAGTTATTTTGTTGTATCCACAATTGATTTTTAAACAAATCTCCAATATAATATTAACATTGCCTGAGTCCTACTTTTTATTTTATACGTGTCTAATCTGGTTTTGGCACAACACAGCAATCTGCAGATATGGTTTATACTTTACACGGTTGATTCAATGTAGTTAAGTAAATACAAAGAAATATATATTTTATTCTATCGGTATTAAGAAATGTATTGTTCTAATAGAGAGTTCGTTAATTTTGCTGTGTTTTGACAACGTCATATTATATAAACTTGTTTCGGATTTTCGATTAACGAGTATTCAAAGTATGTACCTGCTTTTTTTAGTGTTATTTTAGAAAGCGTTTTTGCTAATCCAATCATAATATTTTTGTGATGATTATATAGATTATTGGTATTTAACATTTGTGATAATAATTGTTCTAGTTACTTGAATGGCTTTTTAGTTACTATAGATTACGTGTTGTACGAAGTTATAGTACAAAAAAGCTGTGTACATGTGCCTATAGTGGTTTACTTATTATGCATACGTGGCAAATTAATCGTATTATTATTAATATAAGCCGCACTACATTATAAAATACCCATTATAATTCTCTAATAATTTTCTATGGTGTAGTGTTTGTGTTATACAATTATTGTTCATTATAATATGTGATATGCAACATCGGTTTTTTCCATAAAGACAATTAATTTAATTGTATACTATAAAAATATGCGGTTATCTTATTAATTTCATTGATGATTATGTGTCGTCTATGTTAGTCGGTAAATAAGAGAGGTATATAAATCTCACATATTTTTCCAGCGTTATCTTTTGTGTGTTTGGTATATTTTAAGTCACACGCGCATTACTGTCATTTGTTAAACGGCGGGCTGTAGTCTGATTTAATTAAACCTTTATTTTTCTAAAAGAGAAGGAGAGCAGATTTTGTCGATGAAGCTTTTCCGTTTGGGTGGGAATTGTCGTCGTGGTTGCGTGGCGTCCGTCCATCCTTGGCGTTGGCGGTAGGTTACCGCAGAGGTGGTGTATGAGTATTACAACACACAACAAACAACCAAAACAAAACTCATATTGATTTGCTCGGTCAGTTGGGCCCGGAATTGGATAGACAGGGTTATTGTGGTGGTGGAAAGGGTGAGATAGAGGTCGAAAATACTTGCGATTTTTGACTGGACGACGACAACGACGACTACCTCTACCCTCTCCCTAACTGGCGACCTCGCAATAATAAACACCCCTTTGAAACCAATATGCGGTCTTTGCGTTTACCCTTCTCCCCTCAATCCGACACGGCCGACATTTGACAAGTTCCCCGGCAGTAGTGCCGGCCGTTAAATGCTCAAACACAAACTTATTCCAAAAACTATCGCCGATTTCCGCTTTACTCATCAATTTAACACTAAGTAATAAATAAAACTTAAATGTATATAATAGTTTTTGTCCCTTAAAAATCATTTTATTTCGAATAGATCACTACGAAAGAATCGTTTATCTCCAAATTATAATTAATTAATTCTGTGTAAGAAGAAAGTAATTATTTTTTATCTTACATCTACGGCATTGTATATTGTGTAGTTATAGGTAGTCAATATTTAAGTACTTTTTAATTGATTTTGTTGCCAATGAGCTCTAAAATTAAATACACTATAATTATTTTTCATGAACTCTTTAATGGTTTACGCTCCAATTTTGAAGTTTCGTAATCGTTAAAAATACGAAAATAATTTCGTTTGTTTCATAGACATATATCGAATGTTTTCTAACCCAAAACCGTTCAGTTTAAATTGTATAACAAACACGAAACTTTATTTTTGTATCTAAACATTATTCATAAAATATAATTATAGTTATGGCAAGAATCCATGATATGCCTTGGTGATGCCAAAAACTGCTGCTATATAATTTAATTGTTCGCTTTAATAACCTGCCGTACATTATCAACAACGTCAATGACTTAATAGTAATTCTATATTGTAACAACTTGTTTCGATTTTTTTAAGAATCAAATTGGATTTTATGAATAATAATTCATTTACAATATTTTTTTTTTACTTTGTTCTAAAATATAAATTAACAATTCAGAAGAATTTATTTGGTTTTACAAATTATAAATTATTAATCGTTTCATTCTTATTTTATTCACAGTGGTGCAACAACCAGGAGGGTTGCGAGTGCAGATAACTGTGGCTTTTAATTAGGCCAACTTCATTAGAAATGACTCTGGGGCCATGGTTTGCCTAGTTGTGTCACTTATTCATCTATCAATATTCTATATTGTATCTCGTATGTTGAGGATATCTACAAACACAATATATTATAATATAACATTTTTCGTTGAATTATTTTGACTCATCAATTGCATTAGCCAATAGGTAATGATTAATAGGTCTGACTCTGAATCAATTTATGTATTTTTGATTTGGCAGGGCATATAACTAGTCATTTATTTGATAGTCACGAAATATATTTAGAACATTAAAACAATAAATATATTTTGATTTGGCAGGAACTCTAATGGTTTTTAATAATTTGTTATTAGTATCTGTGGAGTTTTTAATGGTTCAAA
Source organism: Aulacorthum solani (assembly GCA_008528875.1). Lineage (NCBI taxonomy): Eukaryota > Metazoa > Arthropoda > Insecta > Hemiptera > Aphididae > Aulacorthum > Aulacorthum solani. The sequence goes on from PVMI01088024.1 coordinate 4,689, forward strand.
TTTTATCAATGAGAATATTTTCTCGTTCTTATTATTTTATTTTTGATTTAAATTATAATTTAATTACTGAAATAAGTGTATATAATACCTTCTATAATTCATAAGATCCGATTATACACAATTTTAATTCATTAGTTTAAAATCTTACTTATTTACATAATAGCGTAACGTGTACATAGAATAATGAATTAATTTATGATGAATGAAGTCTCGTTCGTATGATCATTTGAACAATATGATTTCAACTATAGATTTTTCTGAACTTAAAATTATTTTATGTATTATACTATATTCAAAAATACATTATCTAAAATATTTTATCACCTTCATGTACTTTGGGTTCTATCGAAATTGCCTCACTACCATTATAACAAGACCATTTATGACATTGTGAAAGTATAATATTTTGATTGAAATTAATGTTTTTAAAGTATTGTGTTTATATTTTTATAATAAATGTATCACTAAAAATTTTAGTTTATAGGTTTAAAACTTCTTATTTACATTTTAACGTAACGTATGCATAAAATAGTAAATTAATTTATGATGAATGAAGTCTCGTTCGTATGATAATTTGAACTAAGTATGTGATTTAAACTATTTAGATTTTTCTGAATTTAAAACTATTTTATGTTTGTGTTACACTTAATTCAAAAATTACATTAGTTAATATATTTTACTACCCACGTGTACTTTAGGTTTTATCATGGTTGTCTAACTATCAGGACAACAAGACCATTTAAAAACCTTCTTAAATTATAGTAATTTGATTGAAATTAATGTTTTTGTGGTATTGTGATTACCTTTTTTATATTTTGTTATATTTATCACAAGTAAATCAAATACAATTAACTCGAACTTACTTTATTTAGTAATACAACGATTTGTGGTATAATGGTCGCAATTTAAAGTATAGTTTATTCGATTATACCTATATAAATATTTAATTAATTATTAATTACCTTGGATCAATTAATGATGAATTTTAGTCTCGTTCGTATGATAATTCACGGATGATTACAACATATTATTATAATATATTCTGATGTTGATCTACTTATTTTGCAAAATCTTAAAAAATGTATATATTTACTTTTTAAACCTATCAATTAATGCATATAAAAACCGTCACTTTTGATTAGATTTATTATTGTGCGTTTAATAAACGATCCTTAAAAAGCATGTGGATTATAGGTGGTGTAGTGTGAAGATGGCGAAAGTACTCGTGTATCGATAAATAAGTCATCATCCAAAAGGACATCGATCGCTATAACACGATGAATTAGCATTACACGATATTCGTTCAGAGTATAGTTATAGGTATAGTTTTTAATAAATTTAGTCCGACAAAAAAAAATATGTCCATTATATTATAGAAATATTTGTTTAGAATCTGACACGTTAACCTATTTAATATAAATTAAACATCTATAACAAAAAAAAAAAAAAATTAGTGTGGTTTTTTGCGCTTGCACTCGATTGCCGTTAAAGCTAACCGTTTCAGTGTGAGAAGTTTATAAAATACTTAGAAAAAGAAAAATAATAACACCAATTGTTGTTATTTACTCCCTTCCCCCAAAAAACCCCCGTCGTGGAGGTAATGGCATACATACAAAAAACAATATTATTGACGTTACAGTGATTTTTAACGAATTACGACAACCGTGTCTCGTCATCCGATATGCATTGCAATATATAGACGGGAATAATAATTGCCGGCGACGGCTAAATGTGGGAAATAACTTCGACCGCCAAATCGTTAAGCTGCTGCCGCCTTGTCTAAGGAAGGCGCGTTACGCCGTTCGCCAGCGGGTTGGTGAAAAGAAGCGGCGAGTGGCTCGTAGTCGTTTTTATTATTATTATTATTATTATTATTATTGCTGTCGTCGTCTGGCCGTCATCGCACGCGCTGTAAAGTCCGACGTCGTGTGTTTCATTACGACGGGGTGTTGCGGTGCGGAGAAGAGCATCGCCGGCCACCCCTACTCACGTATATCCCACCACCCGGGTCCGTACCGCTAGTTCGCCCACTTGTTCGCCCCCCGCCGTTGCATCCGTCTGGTGGTAGTGGCGGGTAACAACAGAGCAAGAGCAGCACATCAGCAGCTATATTCGGGAAAAATCAATGGCACTATTACCGGCCGCCGGCCGTTCCTCTTCTCGCACACCCTGCTTCGTCGTCATCGTTCGCGGTGACGACGACGACGACGACGCTGCCGCCGCTTGTTCGGCAGGCAAGGGCTGCGTTCTCACCCGGCTAAACGTCGCGCCACCGGCAGTGACCCCCCCCCACAAATAACTTCCATCGCGCTTGTTCGTAATTTGTTGTTATCTTTTCGATGTTCCGAAGACGATAACGATTGACGGTCGTGTCATCATATTCTCCCGTCGCAACGTCGTTCGTTTAAGATTCGGAATCATCCGCAAACAACGATAAGACAGCTGCGCCATGCATGACTCCGTTGTACCGCGCCCCGGTCTGAGTTTCTCAAACACCGTTTACCTGTCGTCGTGGATAACCGTCAACTTAATAGTATGAAAACGTGGTTATTGCAATAATAAAAAAATAATACATTAATATTTATGAATATGTTATTTAGTCCATTCGCTACTTTCGTGTTTGTATTGTTAACTGCTTGCTGCGTGCCGGACNNGTCGAGTTTAATGTGTGTTCACGATTTTTAGGTGATATCGTGCTTTAACCAGTGCACAAGTGGATAAGTGTTGGTCATGTGACTTCTTAATTTTATTACTTTTACCGTTCATTTGCCGAAAGAAGAAAAAGTCTTTATAGTTGCGTAAACTTTCGAGATTATTGGTGGACTTTGGTCTTTGAACAAACGATTTTCGCAACTGTACGTCATCGTGTGTACGACGTGCATAATAATATATCGATCAAGAGCACCTAGTACAGATAAAATTAATGAGCAAAAATAATATAGCGAATTAACCAATAACGAATTCAATCTAACCTACCTCCGCTCAATAGAATGAACGACCCACACCTCCAGTCACCGACTCGCACACAGTCGATGCTTCCCCTTGTTTACATCCTACCCAAAAGAAAATATTGCGTATTACCACGGCGCTTTCGACTTAAGTATCAACGTGTTTATTTTCGGTAAATTAAAAGTTTTCAGAAAAAAATTTCTCCGCCGTGTCTTCTCGATATCCACACGATCATCGTATATAAATGTCAAAGTTAAACCCGTCAACGTTTAGGACTGAATGGTTTAGTAAAATATTTATTCATTCGGCTTAATAACGTCTTATTCGTTGTGAGCTAATTTGTTATTCATAATATGTTTACCTAATAAGAAAAATAATTTTATTCGACTGTTTGTTAGTCATTCTTGTTGTACCCTATTGCAATCGTGAAACGTTAAAAGTTTTAATATTTTTTACTTTCTTTGTACACATTTATTAATTGCTTTTCGACATAAAAAAACCAGTGTACTTTAAAGTGGTTCTGAATAAAATATTAATGAAACCAAAAGGGTTACTCGTTTATTGAAGTGAGACAGAGAATTTTAATTTGCTACGAAGTTTACATGATAGTATATTATTGTTATTGTTCATTATCCATTATCATTTATAATAATTTTTCATATATTATGTAACAACAGTTGAAGGTAAAAATAATATAGTAAACTAAATGAACGGTATGAAAACGTTTAAATATACGAGATCTATTTTAAAATGTACAGTTTTTTTTATAAATCTAATGTCAATAGATCAATCATATTGTATGATTCAATGTTATATTGAACTTTTTGCTTGCGTAAATGTATGTGTCGATAGATGATTACAATTTTGAAACGTTTGTTTAAACAGCGATACTGACGATTTAATTTAGAACCGTTAATTGGAGATAAAGTGCGAACGAGTAAGAATCGTTGTGGTTCTTCATCCGCTCACAAGTTCGGTTTTATTGCGATAATTTCTTTTCCCCACAACGATTTTCTTCTGTTCAGGGTTCGGAGTTCTCCGTCGTCCAAACTTAAGTCGGTTTAATTGTATTTAATATCAAAGTCTGCGACGACGAACACCGGTCTGCGTGTGCTGTGCATGATCGTCAGGCGTAGACGGTGGTGATCGAGGGGTTATGAGTTAACTTTTCAGATAGAAGTTTTGCCAGTAATAAGAGGCTCATAAAATATAGAAAGGCGTAAAACTTTCCGAGGGCCGCCACCGCCGAACTTCGGAAGTTTTATTTAAGACCGGACTCACTCACTTTATTTAAACTTATTTTCATTCCCGACCCCACCACCTTCTCCTCCTTCACTCTCTTTGCACATTTTGTTGTAAAATTCGTCGTCTTGTTTGACGGTCTCTGCCTTTTGTTTCATATTTGGTTCCCCCCGCCTTTTCTTATATATTCTTTTTTTCAGCTCTAAAAGTAAACTTTTAACTACTATGATGGGGTGTGCGGTAGCGGTGCCGAAGTTAACCTGCCGTTAACTTCGCGACGTCGACGGTAGTTGTGCCAAAGTTCATTCCGATCAACTTTTACCCATGCACGCGCGCGCATCCGAAACTTTTCGGGATCCATTGAGCTTTGTCCAAACAACTTGCCCCGATGCTTGTTTTGTATAACTTTGTTGGTGAAACTAATTTATATTATTTGTAATATCCCCGCTCCGAATCCGCGCCATTCTTAAGCTTTTTAAGTAGTTTAAAAATAAGTTTTCCCTCGACTACATGCAGTAGTGTGGTTGTGGGTAGGGGGAGCGGGAATTGTGGGTCTCGACCGAAAGGAATTATTTTTATGACGCTTTTCCATGGTGTTTTTTTCTTTTTTGTTTGTATATTACAGTTTCCTCCACAAATACATTATTTGCAGACAGTGTTCTCGGTTCACTTCACTTTTTCTCTCTCCTTCTCGTCTGGATATTTTGCTCTGAAAATTAATGCTCGAAACAATAATCATGATTAGATTTATACAGGGTGTCGCAGATTACACAATTTTTGGAAAAGGCTAGGTAACTTTCTTAAGCTTAAATTCAATTTTATATTAAAAATATAAGTTCGATTCATTAATGATTTCACATTTTCTAATTATTATTGAGTATTCGTGGATAAGATAACCTCGATGACATCATTCTTCTTTTATTTATTGATTATTCAAGGCCATTCAGGCTCATCGCCACTTCCACTATGTCTTGTCATTCATCCCTATCCAACCATAACCTTTCTCTACATCTGACTTCAAGGGGCTTTAGTGTTGGTCTGACTGGTCACAAAGATGATTTCTTGATATTATTCCATTGTTTCCATATTATGGCTTTGCGAAATACACTCTGCTCCACGAGAGAAGCATTCTGTTTCGCACAGACTGACAGCAACGTCTATTACTATTAACCCCCATTTTGTGCTATTCAGTATGTGGTGGCACGACCGTTAACGATTGTGATCATGCAACGTTGATATGACGTATGGGTGGGGTGTGCGCGATTTGAACACGATTTGGGACACAGGTTACTTTTCTCGTGGCTCGGAGTAGTATAGTGTGCCATCATCTCTCCACATTTGTCTTGCACAGATAAACCTAACTTTTAGAGTACTTTTTTAATAACACAAATAATTTATTTCTTGATATTTAATTAACCTAAAATAAGTAAAACAGTTACCACGACAAAAGAAATTATTAAAATAAATCATGTTTTGGGGATCGAATGCTCATAATATGTAATATATAAGTTCTGAGTAATGTGTGATGAACGTAAATCACAAACGTCCCAAATAGTATTATCCACTTGGAATACCATATGTCTATAAACGAAGAGTACATACTGCATAGTGTACATAGTGGTATATTAAGGTGCGTTCACGTTTTGTATCATGTTCAGTGTATTCAATGCGTTATAACTAAATGTTGGTAACATGCGCTTTCACACAACTATAGTATAATATCGATAAGCCATGAAGGTTATTTTTCATAATTCGCTTTCATTCAAATTTGCAAAACAAAACCTTATCAATGAATTATTGATCGATTTATTAAATGGTTGTGCCTATTGCATTCGCTGTTCGTCTAAATGTATTCGTTTGTTTTACGGTGATGCAACGGACCTGATAATAATATATAGGTTGCCGTTTTATATACCAACGTTTATGGAGCGTAAAAATATAATTCATCATCGTTGGTTTCCGGTGCACCTCGTATCTGTATTGTTTTCTCAGTAAGTGTAATCGGTTTCAGAAAACAAATGCCTTTGGTGTTAGTACCATATTCGTTATCTCATAAAAATACGGCAAACACACAATATTGTGCATTTTTTTTACAATATTCGAGCACGTTTCGTCGTCGCTTTATTTTTTTCCATACATCGCGTGCATGTGTTGTAATTTTTTAAATTGTAATGCTATTATTTAAGAGAAAACAACACCCTTTACTCTCGCAGTTTTGGATAATTTCTTACTCTCGCCAAGAATTTCAGTTTTAACTTTCTTTAGCATAAATAAGAGGCCATAGGCGATAGCAAAGGCTGTTTTATTTATCGAACAGCTTAAGTATAAAATACTTAGTTTTTCCGATAGTTAATGTTCTAACATTTTTTATTTGTTTCAATTGATGGATGTCTGAAAAAAGTAACTATAAACGTAGTTAGAGTTTCATTGCATTATTTGTAGGTAATTGAAATGTATAAAGTTAGAGATATTATAGTAAATGGGTCCATCCTAATAAACCTATGCCTACATAATTATATTTCTGCTTGGTTTCTCGATTGTTTTTATTAAATGGAATGCTCCAATAGGACAATGTATAATGCGTTTACTGTTTTGTTTATTTTATAATATTTAAAATCATTTTAATAATAAATAAATCCAGGATAATTTCTAGTGATTTACTGTATGCTTACTCTCAAACACATATAAGGCAGTAAGAGAGAGAATTATAATATGTAATAGAAGTTTTCAGTGTTGTAGGACTACTATAATGTTGTTGGTTAAGGAAAAGTTTGTTGATGGATAAGCAAACTTTTTGCACTGTTTAGCACTCGTCGTCTTAACATGTATGCTCTATATTTTCAAATAACCGAGTGCGTGAGGTACAAAGTACTATTTACCGATATTTTTATTATCAAGTTTTATTAAATTATGGGTGTTTGTTTATGTATGTACATTTCGATCGTTAGAATATTAAAATATTTAAAGACGAGTAATTTAAAAGTTGTCGGTACTGTTAAATTTTGTTTATTAATTGATTGGCAGTTATAATGTTGCTCATATTACATTGCATATTGTAAAAGTAAATTAATAAACTGATAATAACGAGTGACTGTAGTTTTCGATAATATTTCCAGAGATTGATTTTGTATATAAAAAAAAAATAAACTTGTGCAAAGAGTCCTGTTCATGTAATAAAATTGTTGTTCAACCGTTTGCCGTATTTCTCGCCCCTCCGTCCGGCTCCGCGTTGCATGAAATAAAAGAAAACTTTTTTCCGGTTAAGTTTGGTTTGGATCTCACAAGCTTTCAAAACAAACTTTTAAGTATATTATAGCTTTTTAGATGGTCCAGATATCGACAAACAAAGTTTTGTAATTTTTTTCTCGCTTCCCGCTTCTGGACTTAAGACTTAAAAAAGTTTCTAAATTAAAAGAAACCTTCCTTGTGATCTTTTATAAATTAAAGAAAGAAAACCATAACTTAATTTTAATTTTTCTTTTTCTTTTATTTATAGTAAACTTAAAATATTAAAAGTTTTTTTTCTATATTGTTGCAGGTTCCCTACCCCTATCAATGGTATGATTTGGACGTCTTAGGCACACTTGTGAAACCCAAACAGTCAAAACGCAAGGATTAAACAAACGTGTTGGTAGTCCAGTAATGGACAAACGGAAAATGATTACAAAAAGAACACGAATCGATACAACTATACGAGGTGCTGGATCCGGTGCAGGAGCAATCACCAATGGACCTATACAAACTAGGCCGTTGGTCGCCTTGTTGGATGGCAGAGATTGTTCAATAGAAATGCCCATACTGAAAGATGTGGCTACTGTTGCATTTTGTGATGCCCAATCCACTTCTGAAATCCATGAAAAGGTAGGACTTTAAAAATTAAATGTCTATTGATTGTTTTTTTGTGATACTAATATGGTGTTCTTCACTGTAGGTATTAAACGAAGCCGTTGGTGCCTTAATGTGGCACACTATTGTTCTTACAAAAGAAGATTTAGAAAAATTTAAAACGCTCAGAATTATTGTACGGATAGGAAGTGGAGTTGATAATATTGATGTCAAAGTATGTAACATTTTAATCATTTAATTATCTAATTTTGCCAACCACGTGAAATATTATATTTCATAGCGTTATATATTTTTATGATAACATTTATTAATTAATTTTTTTAGGCTGCTGGTGAATTAGGTATAGCAGTTTGTAATGTACCTGGTTATGGAGTAGAAGAAGTGGCAGACACAACATTATGTTTGATTTTGAATCTTTACCGTAGAACCTATTGGTTAGCTCAAATGGTTAGAGAAGGAAAAAAATTTACTGGGCCTGAACAAGTACGAGAAGCCGCTCAAGGATGTGCACGTATTCGAGGGGATACTTTAGGAATTGTTGGCTTAGGTAGTATTTAATTTAAACAATTTTCTTTTCATTTTCATTAATTTTTGTTTTTGTGTCAAAGGTCGTATTGGCTCAGCAGTTGCATTAAGAGCCAAAGCTTTTGGTTTTAATGTAATATTCTATGATCCTTACTTACCTGATGGAATTGAAAAGTCCCTAGGCTTGACTCGAGTTTATACACTTCAAGTAAATTTTATTTATTATATAATTTTAGAAAATGAATTATTTATTTTATTTATGAAATAATTTGTAGGATTTGTTGTTCCAATCTGATTGTGTGTCGTTGCATTGTACTCTGAATGAACACAATCACCACCTTATAAACGAGTTTACCATTAAACAAATGAGGCCAGGTAAATGATTATTTACTTAAAATATTATAGAAATTATTACTTATAGTTATTACTAAAAATTAAATCTGTTTTAGGGGCTTTCCTTGTAAACACAGCTCGAGGTGGATTAGTTGATGACGATGCACTTGCGACTGCATTGAAACAAGGACGTATTAGAGCGGCTGCCTTAGATGTTCATGAAAATGAACCTTTCAATGTACTTCAAGGTAAAAACTAATATACAATTTTGTCTTCATATTGTTTATAATTTAAATATTAAATCGTTTTTTCAGGACCATTAAAAGACTCTCCAAATTTATTGTGCACTCCACATGCTGCATTTTATTCAGACGCTAGTTGTACAGAGTTAAGAGAAATGGCTGCCAGTGAAATCCGTAGAGCGATTGTAGGTCGAATACCCGAGTGTCTTCGTAATTGCGTAAACAAAGAGTATTTTCCTGCTCCAACTACCTACCCACATCAAGCAGGAGTTGCAAGTGTTGCATCAGCAGCTGCTGTAGCTGCAGCGGCTGCCGCAGCAGCTAATCCTGACGCCATGAACGGAGGGTTTGTGTTCCTCAAAAAATGAATATATAAATAAATTGTAATCATTAATTCTGTGATTTAGATATTATGCTGGTGCTGGCACAGGATCTTTACCAGTACAGCAAGCACATTCTACTACTGCACATGATAATGTGCCTGGCTCAGGGTCAGCACCACCACCCCCTTCACAACAAGCACCACCAAGCTCCCAGTCAGCTCCACCCACTTCAGTTCTGCCACATTCATTAGTGAGTACACTACCGTCTGTCAGTAGTGGGGCTGATTCGGTGCCTTGAGCATCATCTGCCCCGTCACCTCTCATTCCTCTGTAATCAATGAGAATGTTTAACTCCCATTCATCCGGCCTATTACATAGAAATTTCACTGATCTTTTTTTTTTTACCTACTTAGATTAAATTTTAATATCTACATTTAATTGTATTAAAAAACACGTACCTAAATGATTTATTGTACAAGTTCAAATTAGTTTTTAACATATTATTCACTAAATTATATTTTTCTTAAAAAAACGTACAAGATTCAACTCAACTGATGCATAAATATTTGGGATTTTTAATTTACACTTTTTATTTTAATTTGTATGATTTAACAGTTGAACTCTAGTTACTGAGTTATGTATTGCTTTAATAGTGCTTATAAATAAGTCATTATCCCTCGACTCACAACATTTCCAAATTTAGAAAAAAAAATATCAGAGACAATTTTTCTTTCATTACTCCTATTAAATGACCCTGTTTTGCTTAAAACACTATGGAATAATTAATAACTTTGATGTTGCTATTTGTATTTATTTTGCTTTACTAATACTGTGAGTGTGTTGCTACGCATGTTAATTATTAAAGGGTGCCACAGTAAAGTACCAAAGTAATCAATTTTTGTTAATTAGTTAAAATTCTATTTATAAAATTTCATATTGCCTTATAAATTGGTTAATGTTTTTAAACAAAATTTTTTTATAATAAATTTGTTTATACTACTTAACTAACAATGTTTATTATTTTAACTAATTATAATATGAATGTAGGTTTACATATTAAGATATGGTTAGATTTATGTTTGGCGTTAATTAAATATTAAACTTATTCTACTACGAATTAATTTATTTTATTTATAATCGACCAATTTTATTTTTATTTTTTTTATGTGACAACTACATATCATTTTATTTTCATGTAAATATTCAGAATTACTTTCAAGAGGTTTAACTTAGCTTAATTTATATCTAATTGAATAGTAAATTAAACAACAATAAAATTGTTTTCAATAACTGATGACAATTACTATAATGTTCGATTTCTTTTTCATATTAAAGTTTTTTACTTCAATACTTATTATTCATAGTTGTAGAAAATTTGTTATTGATTTATACTATTTGCTTTTAATTATAATAAATGGTTGAAATATATGTTATTGTTAGTGAGAAACTAATTCAGTTTTGTTTTTTCCTCCCATATTTTCAGTTCATTTTTAATGATAACTTGCTGTATTAAAATATAGTTTTGGCACCCTTTAATAATAACAATATATTAATAGTGCATTAATAACAAGTACACATTTTAATTGTTTTTATTAAATTAATAATAATTTATGAATGTTATACAATATAATAATAATATATGCTGTATACTAAGACTTAAAAATATGATCGATAGAGAAAATTGTGTCCATAGCTTTTTTTTGTTAGTCTGCATCATATAGAAGGGCGCAGGTGGCCTCATCATAAGACAATGTATTGCACAATAATATTTTCATTCACTTGAATTATTTCTCAAGGCGTCCTGGGGGTTGATATATTTGTTTGTTTGATTTAAAAATCAACGCGTTTTAACATGTTGCTATGCCCTTAGTGACATAATTTCCATGATCGCTTTACTTTATTGTTGACACGCTTTCGGGAATTTTGTGTTTTTAATTTTTTTTACTGATTCTTTTTATTTTTATTTTTATTTTTATTTTTTGTAGTTTGTTAACACCCAGCTTCCATACACTTCTGGACAAAACGACCGTGACAGTACAAATAATGTGAGCCAGAGTAGTCCGTCCCTGACATATAGGTCTGTTGTTTGAAAGGCACTTGTATTCCCCTATACCCTTTTATGCTTTACAGAATTTAAATAGAAACAAACTTTTGCTTAGAACAATAGTTTTGTTCTAATAGACTTTTCTTATGTTGTTTACATTAAAACAATATTGTGAACTTAACTAAAATCTTACATTATAGGAACTTTTTAGCTAAAAATAACAGGGCGCCTTGAGTTTTAAAATACTCATCAGTTTGAAATAAAATCAAAATTTTACTTTCCAGAAGGTTTCTTTTTCTATGTAAACTGGTTAAAAAAGTGCAATCGTATCTCATTCAAAAACAAAATTACTATTCAAATAAAAGTTGTATTATTATATGTTTTAATTTTCTATTTATTTTGTATAAATGATTGTAAATATTCATAACAATATTTTATTTTAAATGTTTTCAATGTTTAAAATATTATTTCACATGCAATAGTGTAATGTTTAATGAATGGGAGACAAAATAGTGGCATTTGGGCTTCTACAGGATTAAAATAACATAAACTTATGTTTTTATTTTTTTTTTAATTAAAAAAAAATTTTTTTTTAATAATTATTGTAAAT
>PVMI01088059.1:0-13192 GCA_008528875.1 Aulacorthum solani
ACTCGCGCCGGATACATCTAATATTAATTGTTATAATAATTAATTATAAACTGTACTAATAGCTTCTAATATCTAATTCTCTTTTGGTTTATTAACACGACACAATGTCAATATTACGTTGTTTTTTTCATTGAGTGTTATTGAGACAATATCAAATCACATAATATTGTATATATCGTAGAAGTACAATTACGATACATAAATTATAGTGAAAATACTATACTCAAATACTATAAATTACACGTTGCGGAGAGCTCTATTTTGTTGAGTAGATTGGCGACGATGATGAATTTTATTGAGTGGAAATAGAGTTAGGGTCCTGCAGATTTTCAATAATTATGTTGCATTACCTTTTGTCGTGGTTTAAATTCTCTACAATAATTTTGTACTGCAGCTAGTTATATAATGTATTATGAAAACTCAGAACCTTATCATACCGTTCTTAAATATGAACATATATTATTTCTGTCCCAAACCGAAAACAATTTTGGTTAAAATTCTATCGTAGATGACGTATAGCAATAGATTTAAAAATATTGTTCATAATATTTGAAACGGAAGCGACTATTTAGTATTTAATAATTAATAAGGGGCTACATTTCGCTATATAACATACACACGTTACCGCAAGAACATAAAAACCATTCGACGAATATAATAATAGTATAATATTATGATGATACACTTAGGCGATGTAGTTAAATAGATTTCAATTTCTAAGTAATGATACAACTCGTTTGAATGGTTTTTTTTAACGTCAAGATGAAAACATTGTAAACTTGAGATTGAAAAATTAAGTCCGATTTCAATTAATTTGTTTATTAAAGTTCCTAGTTGATTTCACGAAAATTTCCAAATATTTAAACTTACAACTTACTAAATTAAAAATCCCCGAAACTTGAAGAGTTATTTTCTCTGTAATAGATTTTTCTCTTCGTAATAAATTGGTTTAAATTGATTTTATGACAACTTCAGTTAGTGAAGGCACGTTTCAGTTTTTTTTCCAGAAAAAAACTTAGGCGTTGCTGTTCCCTTTGATAAAAATTACTTCTTTTAAAAATATTTGTATTATATTTTATTTTTGATCAATGTCAATGTTATTGGCAAGGATGATTGACGTCAATAATAATTATATTGATGTAATTTTCCTCGAAGTACGTCATACGCACTCAGGCTAGCTGCCTAATGATTATTCGATGTGCGTACTTGGACCAAACGCGTCGGATATTGGTGTTACAGTAGACTCGTAAAAAGTCAGTTTCAATATAAATCTGTTAAAAAAAAATATATTTATGTTAAAATTGAAAACTCCAACCAATACAATCGCGGACAGGAACGGATCCAGGGAAAAGGCTACAGCATATAAACCTATATATAAACTAATTTATAAATCTAGGAGCTAGAGCCACCCCATTTTTTATCGAACTTTTTTTCCTATAATTCTACAGATCCTGATAATACTATAACAATAATAAGAATGTTTTTTATGTCACCAGGATGATCACTTTGCGAATTCAACACGGCAGATGGGTGTACTTACTGATCGACATTTACTTAGACACAATTCCAAAATTTGTCTTCGTGTTTTCGTTCCTCAGTTACATCATACCTATTATCTTCTTGGTCAGTTGTCTCCGATTGAATAACAATATCTGGGGTGAGTTTATTACAATCTACTTTGCTACGTACAATTGTTTTGTAGTACAACTGCCGAATCTCGATAACTCGAATCTCAAAAAGAATTTAAAAAAAAATAAATTTGACTTGGGAATTTTTTGAACTATTTACCTCCTACACGACTCAAAAGCACTTACATGTGAGAGAAAAAAGATTTGAGTTATCGAGACTCGACTATATGATATTAAAATACATAGATATAGATATATTGTGTATTCAACGGATACAACGATAAAGCAATAGCTTTTAACATAAAATATTCCAAACACATAAAAAACCACATAAATGACCACTATAAATTTCATTCAGGTTTTTTAATGAAGTTAAATTTTTCAAAAACCAGTGTAATATTATTATACTCTTTATGCAATTTTAAAAAACCAAAATGCAATTCGTGGCCATGCATTTGAAATAATATTTAGTGTTAGCTTTAAGGTTGAACACACATGCTCATACATTTAGAGAGCTGAGATAAACACATCATAATGCACACACATACATGGAGTAACTACGAGAACATTGTACTCAAACGTTTTGTTTTTCATTTTAGGTTTAAAAACTAACGGACGCGTTTCCAAAGACGTTTCTTTCCAACGTAATAAAAAAATTACGTGAAGAGGAGCTCCCTACCTGTGGTCTTGCCGAAATTTTCTCTGGAATCATTTTTATTTTGTGTACACAGATATCTAAATAAAGAATAAATCTGTGGTTGTGTATACTAATATAATAATGCACGTTATATTATTGTAATAGTTTTATTTTGACATAGGTAATTAGCAACATACGGCCGCCCAGACTATACAACACGATTATATTATTATCAGTAGTTTCGAACGATAAACTCAAAACGTGTAATGTATAATACATTTTATTATGTTACATACGAATACCTTCCATTTTTTTTTTTTTTAAATACAACAAGTATGTTATTTAATTTAGTACCTACTTAGATATACTAGATAATTTACATTTTATGGATAACGTACCTAATGGTCTCAAATGTGATTTTTTTTCGTTAAATATATAGAATACAATAAATTATATATTTATATGTGACTGCGTTGATTGTCCATCGATTTCTATTATTATCGAAAACAAAAACAATGCACATCAGTACATCAATATAAAATTGTAAAAGTTATCCACGTCGTGGAATGAATGTTTTTTTTCGAATTAGAAATGCACCCAGGCACCTTTTACTTGTTAATTATTTATCAATGGGATAAAGCCGATAAATGGTAAAGGTACTCTGTATATTTTATAAATATCCTATACTCATATAATAATTAATGCAATAACAATTCGATATAATATCGGAGTACAATATTATTCATAAATATTGGATCAAAATTGACTAATTCGTTACACGACTTAGGTAAGCGGCATATTATGGGACTGTTATTTACATAATTTCCTTTAAACGGGACATGAAAAGTAGATTTCTTTCTAGAATTAATAGCAGGGACTCTAAAACTAATTTGTGATGAAAACCCAGGACAATCATCATACTGTTTATCAACGTCTTATACACTAACATTGCATTTAGAATACTTCCGACGGGAGGCGAGTAGCTTCAATATACTAGACCAGTGATTCTCAAACTTTTTAATCCACGTAGCTCTTATTGCTTATATTGATAAGAAAATTCTACATAGCCCCAACAATTAGCAATACGCAAAAAATATACTTAACTCATGAAAAAAAAGTCATTCATGAATTGCATATTAATTTGTTTCTTTATAATAAAATCATAAACAATAAAAGTAATAATATAAACAGCAACTAACTCGCATCTAATACCGTTTCGACTACGATATAAAATATGAGGGTAATCAGCAATAAAATAAACATGACAAAACGAATGTTATTTTATTTTGTTTTGAATTCAGACACGTCCACGGATCCCCTAGAGTACTCTTATGGAGCCCTAGCACAGTTTGAAAACCACTGTGCTAGACCAATGTGGTTTTTATGCTTAGGTTCCTCTACAAGCTTTCTATCCTTTGAGTATACCTACGAGTATTAAATACCATAATTATGGTAATCGTGTGGTAGAACGCATCATACGACAAGCGCCCTGTAATCGTCAGTATAAAGCTTTTTTTTGCATGCGAAAAGATAGCCATAAAATAAAACCATTATGTTTACTATATAATTAAATAGAAAAAGGTCCACTTACAATCTAAAACATATCATAAAGTATACTCAACACAGACTGACAAACCATATCCACTCAAAATCGTTTTTCGTACACAATGAATAATGATATCCCTCGTTGAGTTCAAATTTAACACACACATTACAGTGACCCACTACATGGACATCAGCTACTGTTCAGCAGAGCTGTACCCGCACTAGCCCACCTTTTTAAAAAATATATAGTTATAACTCATAACTTATAACACAATACATTGTTTTGTATATTTACATTAATTTATCTATTTATATGGTTATATATTTTAGTGAAGTCTCCAAACCACTAAAATTCCATATGGCAGTCAACTCGTAGAGATATTATATAATCACGAAACACCTGATCACAGTAGGATTTTCGACTGCAACTACGAGTGTTTATCGACTTTTTTTATTTACCACAAGGATAAGAGGAGGCTATTCGATTATTTCTGCAGGCATCTGCCAACACCGATAAATTATTATGTTTTTATATTTTTGTTTTTTTTTTTTTTGGTCGAAATCGAAATATACCTAAACTTTGGCGGGAAACGGACGTAATGTTCATGACAGTGGAGGGTCACTATTATTGGAGCGGAAAACGGAAAACCCGCACGACACACTCGGCCCCTTGGCGGGGGGGTCACGTGCCTATCAATATATCTGCGGCGCGGCCCGCGGAATGTCTGCACCTATATATTCATCGTGAACGCGCTCGACAGTCACAGACGACGCGCCGTCGCTGTTTTTTAAGGTAAAAAAAACAACGGCGGCACGACTTGCAATACGTCAATACTATATAAGCGCCGATTCGGTAGGCACCGAACGTCCGAACATCGATTTCGATGCGCCGTCGCCAAAACCGGCCGTCAGAGTGTCGTTAAAAAAATCGTTCCATTGGCGCAATTCCATTACACATTTCAACTGCGGCAGGTGCGCAAAATACAAGTTCATCGGTCCGATGGTCATGGTTGCAAAGACGAAATAATATTAAGTTATACTATTTAAAGCCAACCATCTTTGGTCGAGTACACTACAATATCTTTTTGTGTATGTTTTGATTACCGGCTATAACTGCGTCTCCCCAATATTAATTTAAAAAAGCCAAAAAAAAAATTTTTTTATATTATAGTTCGTGAGTCTAAAAAATCCATAAATTAAAAATGTACATAAAATTGTTAACCTATTATGTACTAAAATATAATTGTATTTTTTCTTAAAAAATGTAACTGTCCCCCTCCCCCAATTTCAGATTTTTAGATCCACGACTGCAGGATATCGTGATGAGTTTGTGGCTTGTGCGATCAATAAATGGGCCATATTGAGTTTAAAAAAGATTGATAGTAGTTTGAAAAAACAGAAGTAGTTAGTGCGAATATTTCAAGAATTTGAAAATATCATTTCTAAGTAGTCTCTTGTGGTCTCGAGTCACGCCACTGGCACCCGTTACTGCATTTTACGCCACCCCATTATAATATAATATATTTATTACGATCTTTTACGGACCCTTCAGCAGCGGTGCACTGTTTGGAATCGATTTAACAATTTATTATGTCATGAGCTCGCAAGTCATTAAATCTCGCCGGCCGAGCACGGTATAAAATAATCTCGTATAGTCAGAGTCGAACGATGATAAGAAATCATTATTGTCAACAATTTATTCGATACAATTATAACAACTTTATGAATTAGTGGGAACAATAGTAATTAAAACGATTATCAACGTGACAATAAAGTGCAATAGTTTTATAATAATTAGGTACGTCACACTTATATACTACCTGTAAATTGGATCTTAACTTTATACTGAGTGATAATCATGTTGTGTTAGACGCTCACTCATAAAAGTTTTTGAAAATATTTTTTTTTCAGTGTTTTCTGAAATAAAGAGTGTCTTACATTAAGTTGATTGACTCGTACTTGCAGGGTACGATTACCTTTGATGCGTATTTGCCGATGATCATTCTCAGTGTTGACGACAAAATGTAATATTAAATATTATTAAAACAGAGTTAAATACAACTACAAAAATCAGAAGAGTAGCTCTGCTACATCTTAGGTTTCAAGTGAATGGATAGACTGATAATATATGTGATAATACATCATAGTAGAGATTTTGTGTCAATGATAAATCACTGCTGCCTACAAAAAACCGTTGCTGTTACCACGGAAAATGTGATGAAAGACACAAAATTCAAAAATAAAAATACTGATAAAAAACAAGCATCACACAGCCTATATATAATGTTTACATTGCTAAACACAAAATTAAATACAATATAATATTGTTTTATAGTTGTACACTTTTAAGGATGGCTTAAATCAAAACAAATCACAATATCACTTTAGTTTATTTATTCGGTTATATCATCAAATTTTTTTTTTGCCATTTTGATACCAAATAATACGATGATAATAATACACTGTAATTTTTTAATGAAAATCTTAATAGTTACTAGTATTATTATAATATTGAGGTTCCTTATGTACAAACCGATGATTGAAACCGTTTAAATATTATAGGTAGATGGGTAGGTGTAGTATAGACAATCTCGGAAACAGGTCTAAGACTATAAACGATTATAAATTGGAAAGGTTTAGTGGAAAACAATGTGCCTGCAGTTGACCGAAGTCAAATTACTATTATTAAAATATAAATTCGTAGTTTACATTAGATTGCCCTTAAAAAATTTCACAATCAAATCATCCGCATAGCCTAAAGTGTCAGCGAAAGTAACTATATATACTTTTCATTTTATTTCTCGCTTTTAATTCTCGTGCATTTTTTTTTATGATATACTCTGCAGCTATTAATTTATTAGAAAATCATTTAACTGTATATAATGCACTGCGCTCGCGACGGACACACAAAATCACCGATCGGTTATTATATTCGTAACGACTAGGAAAAAAAAATATAGACGTGTATGATTATAATACTATTATTATGTGTATGCAAGATACAACATATACATATATGTGTACTCGCACAACTTATAATTACAGTGCGATAGGTAGGTATACGGTATACGGTTAGGTTAGGTGCATAAACAGAACGTTAGAGTCTATATGCTAACGGTTATACATACCATCTCTCAGACCGTCTGATTCTGCTCGATAGTCTATAAGATTAATAATAGTAGTTACCTACCTAACAATAAAAACGAAATAAAAGTTTACATATACAAATTTTTGTGAAAACTTGACCTGTGACGTTATACCGTCGTTGAATTGAGGATTAAACAGGTGACTGAATAATAGAAATGTATACGTTGTGTTCGACTAATCATATATATATATATGGTAACTACAGGTAAGTATTATAACGGTCTATTGGAATACGTCATTGCAGTGTAGGCTGTAGGGATGCCTTAACAGCGTCTCATGAAAAAAAATCCCAATAACATTATCAAATTATTGTTAAAACGGGGGGTACGGGGGATGTCATCCCTCGAGCCATGATCCAAGACCCACCACTTCTTTTAACAGTAATTTTCCATCTATCTAAATTTTTTTAAGAATTCATTTTTTTCTTCATTTATATTTTTTTTATATTTTTAAAAAGGTGATTATTTTATTCTAATAAACTAATTTCATAATAATATCTGCAGTAATACTTTATAATAGATTATCACTATTCATTAATATAACTAAGATAGGTAACAATTAACAGCACATCACATTGCCGGTAACAGGACTGTACTGGTGCTCAAGAAAACGCAAAATGTAGGAACTAACAAACTTAGTGCCATCCCCCCCACTTATTTTGATCCACGTTGACAATAAAAGGGTTCGTCTTATAGCATTTCGATTGATAGATCTAAATTGGATCATAATAATATTATATAGGTGCCTAAACGTAGCTTGGTCAGGTGGTCTAGGACAATAAATTAACCTATTCTATAAAATATCATTATTTTTAAGCCTCGAGTGTCGACTCTTGAATAATATTTAAGAGGACGTGACATCCACATGTTTTTGTCTCCGTCTTACAAGTGAGTAACATAGCAAATTTTACTCTCAGCGGATCAAGTTTAGATGCGTTGGCTTAAAAACTAAATTGAATTGACTCCATATAAAATTTAAAGGTAAGATTATTATTCAAGGCATTTCATAGGCTTCTTATTATATTTTAATTTTAAAGGGAGTTATGAGTATTTTAAGATATACCAACAATTCATAATTTTAAAATACTCAAAACTCTCTTTAAAATTAAAATATTATAAAAAGCCTACGAGACACCCTAAATAATGGTCTTACCTTTAAATTTTATAAAAGGCCAATTCACTCTAAACTTTAAATTAACGGAGCTAAACGTGATCCGATGAGCGTAAATTTGCCATGTTATGCAGTTGTGAGACGGAGACAACACATATGGAGGGTGCCACGTCCTCTTAATGCGATTTAATACTAAACATATTTATGTGAACTCCATCGTTCATCATAGCATTTCCCAAAGTTATATTATTTTTAAAATTAAATAATGTTAATGAGAAATAATATTAAATCGCTTTTTGATTTGATGCCAAGAGTATAATTATTGTATATTCGTCAGTCGTTCCGGATAATAGAAAAAATACGTCCTATATCTACATAAACAACTTGTTGTCTACATCATTAAGTGAAAATGAATTTTTATTGGATCGAATAATCAGTTTAAACTTTCACAGAATAAAAATAGATTTGTACAATTATTAGAAATTATTTTCGTACCTAAATACACATAATTATTAAAAACCATTTAATTTATTGATTTATTGAGAATAAAATACGTATTGATAAAATGTTACACATTTTTATTGATCAAGCAATTTCACCCCCTTTGTATTCTTCAATATTGCAAGTATTTAAAATCTGATTTTTGGAATTTTTTAATATACTTGAGTTTAAATTCTTTAATTTTTTTGTACTACTTAAAAAGTATCCTGTGAAGATGGAAACTTCTGTTTTTCAAATTACAACCTGTCTTTTCTAATGTAAATTTATGTTATTTTTTCGGATTATTTTTTGGAAATTGTTGATTTATAAAAATCAAAAATTAAACAACTATGTAATCCATAATAACGGTTTGGAATGATATGAAGACTTCAATGACTTGAACATCTATTTCCTAATTAGATCTCCGTTTCAATTCCTATTAGTCTAGCAATATTTATAATTTATAAAAATGGTCTAAGTGTAATAAATACTAGATCTGTTTTATATTTTTGTAAAACCATTTTTAAGGACTATTATATCATTATTATAAACATTTAAATAACTGAAAAACTGAAAAACTACCCGTTCGAATTACGATTTTAATACATCAATAAATAATAAAGCAACATCTAATACAAATAAGAAAGTTGTTTTTGGAAATATGTTTCGAATCATTAACAATTAAATATCCTAACAAATCACATAATATATCATGCTTACATTTTTTAATCGACTTCTTTTATTTATTAATTTAAAGCATACTGCTGCATAGTCGTCGTAACTTTAGAATTTTAGATGTAGTATCGATAACAGATTTATCAATTCAATATTAATTAATGATGGCGATTGACGAGTTATGATGACTATCGACAATATACCTACCAAACATAACGTCATAATGTTGCATTACAATACAGTTATACATCTTGTCGACTATATACATTTTGATAGTGTACAAAATAATATTGTTCTATATTGTCATAGTAAACGTAAGCTACAAACGTGCAACCAAACTTGACTACCAAACCAAAAATTTGACTTAATCTTTTACGACTCTGTATATTATATAGCAATCGAGAGACTATAGGTATCTACGCACCTACTGGTATGTTGTACTGTGCGATTCTCCGGAGAGCCGATTGAAACGTCATCTATTTCATATCTGTATACCTACATGATGCTGATTGGTGTATGTCTTGTGAATAAATTAGGCGAACAACGCGTTGAAAACGAAATCGACTTTCGTTCGGGCCGCCTCTCCATATGGCGTCCCGTGGCAGCGGGGACACCTTTTATAAAAGACTGCGACCAGACACAAAGATCATCACACGTGCTGCAGCCCCTGCAAAATGAGGTAAGTTCCGCCGAGCAGATCGCGAACCGCAAACACGGTCGTGGTGTTTTTTGTTTGGTTTTTTTTTTTGTTTTTGTATTCAGGCGGTGAGACCAAAAAGATTAATATTATGATGATGAATGTGATTTTATTTTAGAACTCCTCTATCGCGGCTCGTATTTCTGGCGGCCCTGTTGGCTCAGGGATACGGTTGGAGGTCGGACTACGAAGAGTGTGCTCTGCCTCTAAAACACTTCAAGTACATATCGTGAGTATGACAACATTTTCCAAAGTTTTTAACTCTACGAGGAATTAGCATGACGTAGATACGACATGTGATTTTAGCATGTGCCGTGTTGGATACATAATATTTTTGGTCTTGTAAATTATTAAAATTCGTGTTATAAAATAATAAAATATGATATTTAAGCTTGATAAATAATAGGTACCAAAATATATTAAGTCGAGTTTTTAATACATTACAATTTTTATTTCATATTTTAACTACCTATGCTGAGAAAAATATTTTTTTAGGCATGTTTCAATATATAAAGCAATATTCTAGTGATACTATTTTAGTTATTTTTTCCATGTTCTTACTTATTATTCATCAGCTGATTATCAAATATCTTAAAGTATTAAATAATACTAAATCAAACCATTACTAGGTATTTTTTTTAAAAACAAAACATTATTCTGTTAAGACACATTTTTATTTTAGACATTATTCACGTGCTCTTTTGAACTGTATCAAACATCAATGTAACATTAATCATCAATTATAGTGAATAAATAAACATAAAAATAAACATTATTCAATATGGTTTATCGTACGTACTAATAATGTTAATATGATTTATCGAACATTTACTATGCATTGTAAATTTTTAATATATAATAATGTAACTAGTATTTGTTAATTTTTTATTATAAATATTTTTAATTTATACGATTAGGTATTTACTTATCTTAATTTTAAATAATGAAAATAAAGTTTCTTCAAATTCAATATTTGTTTTTTCTTATATTTACTATAAAATAAAGTAGGTTCTAATAATGCTACTCGTTTTAAGGTTTAGCTCAATGATTGGCAACCCAAATGTGGCCTTATAGTGATTTCATGTAACCTGAGAGTAATATTTACAATTTGTATAAGAATCACTAAGATAGTAAACTAAGCTAAGATGGTATAATAGACTGGAAACTACGGATTAAAATGTTGTTTGTTTGTACATATCTTGTTAAATTAATAAACCTAAAGTTATGAACTTAAACAAAATTTGATATAATTATACATGTTTACATTGTTTAAAATAAAAAAGGTATACCTAGTCAAATATTGTGGTCAATGAAAAATGTATATTTATTTTTTGGCCTTGGTCATCAAAAACGTGGGCGACCCCTGGTTTAGCCAATCAAACTTGCATTATTTAATAGTGTTTGTAGTTTTTTTTTACATTTTTTTGGATAAAAACTACAGCTTAGGTATAGCTTTTGCTGTTTGCATAAGTACGTACTAGTTATGAAATAAACATTTAAAAGCCGTTATATTTTAAATTATGTTATAATTACGCTTTTAATTTATAATACAGAGCCACATCAGTAGGTAACCTTGTTTATGCATAAAAACTATTTAAGTTTAATATATTTTACACTTAAATGGTCAGAAAAGATTTAATATTAAATAACCTTAAAAGCCTGAACTTTCTGGATGAACCAACCTATTGATACGATAATATAAATTTAACAGACTAAAGTAACAGTTAAAAATAACGGTTACCTAGTTTCAAATACTATTAAACATTAAATTATAATAATGTTATTTTATAGCAAACATTGAATCATAATTTTTTTTTATGTGCGGGTAATTTTATGTATAGGTATAATTAACATGCAAAGAGGTTATTGTAAAA
Organism: Aulacorthum solani; assembly: GCA_008528875.1. Lineage (NCBI taxonomy): Eukaryota > Metazoa > Arthropoda > Insecta > Hemiptera > Aphididae > Aulacorthum > Aulacorthum solani. The sequence continues at coordinate 11,794 of PVMI01088059.1, forward strand.
CTTTGTAATGTGTACTTACTGAAATAAAGATCAGACGACTTTTACTCTTCAGGCACTCTGTTTTGAAATATTATCCGTTGTTTTTCTAAGTGTTTATATATTATAATTTTATTATTGTATAATTATATAGATATTATATTATAATATTTGTATTGGTTATTCAATAAATAAAATTACATTTTTCACAATTCACCTTATAGTAGTCATGTGGTCATATGACTCGTGACTTTTTAAATAAACACCTATTTAATTTAAGCACATCGATTATACAAAAAAATTATCAAATGGGAGAAAGTTTAAGTGCATTTCACTTATTGGGAACCCCTTACGACATTGATCTGTTGTGATTTCGCTAAATGTATTTAAGAAAAAACTGCAAACTCATCCCGTTTAATTTCAAAACAAAATCGATTAAACAACAATTAAATTCGAGAATAATGACAAATTGGTACTGTTTCATACATTGCTAATCGGTAATCTAAAACAATAGAGATTTTTTTGGAGATTTCCGCGTGCTTATAATATTGAATGATCGTTTAGAGCGAGAAGAGTTAGAAATTTTCTTTCGAACTTGAGGCTGGGAAAGAGAAAGTTCTTTAAAATGTTCGAAGCATTTTTTTCTTTTATTGTAAATCAAGGATATCAAATATCTGTATGTTGTATGCTTTTGCCTTTTGTGGTGTCTGTTTTCGAAACATAATTGTATTAGATCGCCATATATCTTATTTTCAAGTGATTTTTACCGTATCTCAGGAATTAAATTAAATATAGTTTATTGAGTTGAATTTAGTATAATTTTATATCAATTTTAATTTTATAAATCTATATTTCACATGATATCTAAAATATTTCATTGTTTTTTGTTTTTTTATATAATCAGCAATTGTTATTATTTAAGTTACTGTTTTAGTACAACACAGTTTTATATTACAGACCAATTGGTCACGGCGAAAAATGTATTTCGTACGCCAATGTTTCTGAAGCTTTCCGTGAAGCATGCAGAGGAGTATTGGGCATAGAACCTGGAACCAACGATCTAACGGATATTCAGTTGGACAATTTCGGAGATGTAATTCAAGAAACAACGAGAATTTTATGCGAATGGTCAGTGTTTAACATTTATTTATTATATCTTATTATAATTAATTACACTGCGATCAATAATTTTTACTATTCTGCAATACTATTCATTATTATATTAAATCACTTATATATCTAAACGATGTTATTATAACACATAATATTATATAATAATATATACTAGATAATGTATATAACACACCAATGAATATTGGCAAAGTTGAAAACATTAACTTAAAATAAATTATAGGTAAATAGCACTTGACTAGAGTAATATTTGTAATACCTTGACATTTGGCACTTATGTCGCTATTCCGAT
>PVMI01088089.1:0-37772 GCA_008528875.1 Aulacorthum solani
CGTCCTCAATAATAATATGTAGGAATAATTATGAGATATTTTGTTGGTAGAACTTCATATAATGATAAAACTACCTACTCACGAAAGACAAACAAATTTTAAAACTACCTAGATTACTAAGACATGAGTTTAGGTACATGAGAGGTGTACTGACAGACACATTTATGAGGCAGTGTTCACCTATGAGTCTATCAGCGGGTCGGCTTAGAAAGGGGGAAATGAATCGCTTGCTATAGAGCTGCCAAGTGGACAAACGGTCGGTACTTACCGAGCAACAGGAGTTTGAGCTCTCGCCGGGCGTCCCTCTTGTCACGCCGCAGCTGTCGTTCGATCTCCTGGTTGATGCGCTTCTGTTCCTTGGCCTCTTCAGATAGGCAACACGCCATTTCAGCGGCGACAGTAGCAGCACCTTGCAGCCCGGTCCACCACGACGACGGAGGACAGTGGGATGCCGCAGCGCGTCCGTTATTACCTGCTGCGCTGTCCACCCGCCGTACTCACCACCACCACCACCACCACCACCAACGCGGCCAGCAGCAGCAGACACCTCGTGCCACTCCACAGTGACCCGCAGCGCGCCGTGCCTCACCAAAAACGCACAGTGCGTGTGGGTGGATGTGTGTGTCGTCGTCGTCGTCGTCAAACACCACGACTTTGGCCGTCCGTCACCCTCCTAGGACGGCAGCGACAACCGGCGGCACGCCATCGTCCGTGTACACATATCTGGCGGTGCCGGTGCTGCCGGTGGTGGTGCTGTTACTAGAGCCGGCGTGGTGGAGCGAATCCCGGGTGGGTAGTTGTCGGGCCAGTGGCTGTCCGTGGGTATCCGACGGCAAGAGATCGGTGGCACGAAAAAACAAACTCGGCTCGCACACACACACTCGCGCACACACACACACACACACTCGCACACAAAATCGCTATCCGTCGATGGGCGACGGCCGCACACACGAGTGGAAAAACGACACAAGCGCGCGCGCACACACTTACCGCGGGAGGGCTACTAAACGAGAGCAAAAAAAAATGCCAATGCGATTTTTCGCGAGTTCGATTCAGCACAAAAATATAATATTATTATCTACATCACTCGTCCACACATAATATACGTGTGCGAGTGTTATATTATTATAATATTATACGACGACGTGTATAATACGTGAGTGTGTACGAGTATGTGTGTGTGAGTGTGTGTGGGTACGGCGATATCTCGCACTCGGCTGGGGCGGTCGTCTCGCCGGCGCGCGGCTGGGTGTGGTGACGGCGGCGGCGGCAGCAGTGTGCGCGCGCTAGAGCGAGAGTGAGAGAGCGGGCGAGCGAGTGAAGAAGACGCTGCGGCGGTGGTGTGGCGAATATATTATACGTGTGTGTATAAACGCGCGTGTGTGTGTGTGTGTACACGATCCGACGGCCCGTGTGCAGCAGCTGACGTGAAACGGTCGACCGGAAATTTTAATCTACACCACCGTCGTGTACGAGCAGAAACATCAACAACAACAACTACTACCACACTCGTACCGAGCACACGGGGGGCTACTGAACGCCACCACCGCACCGGTAGGCTGAAAGATGTACGTTAACGTTTCGACGACACGAACTGTACACTAGTGACGGAAAAACGGCGACGCGAACGGCCGTTGTGCACTGTGTGCAGTACAAGTACTCGCACCGAGTACCCCGACCGACGACGACGACACTATACCAGCACTCCGTCCGTCGACTGTTGTCGTTGTTGTGACTTGTGTGTGTGGCGTGTGTTGTGCTTTTTTCGCTCTTTTTCTCTTTTTTACGCGCACGCACGCACACACAAACACGGGCACGCAAGCGATGGCCTGCTGCTGCTTGGTGCCGGTGCCGGTGCTGCTTGGCGTTGGTGCCGGTCGTCGGCGCGGCCCCTTTATTATCCTGTTAGACTTAATTCAATTTTAAAGAAGCCAATCATTTCTGACAAAAGCGCCGCACTGGATTTCGTAGTTTTGTAATTCGTTATTAACGAGATTACAGATGTGCGCACACTCCCGCGCGTACACGCCATACAGACTACAGAGCTGTATTACAGACGCCCATTTCTCTATTTCTTGGCGGTGGCGACCTCTGTCGGTAAAAAATGTAACGGGCCTGTGAAATTTTTTTCGTTTCCGGGGGACGAAATTCGGCGACCAAACGGTCTCCCCCCCCCTCCTCCCCAACCCGACGGTAATCAAAAACCAACGGTGGCGGCACCGGATGGACCCGAAAAGCGCGAAACCTCAGTGACGCGATGTTTGGTTGTTTGGTGCTGGATGGGTGGGTGGTTGGGTGGAGAGGAAGAGGCATGCGGACCGCCACATCACTCGGCGGTCGATACCCGAAAATTCCACGAGTGCCATGCCGTGTCGCGTCGGCGTCGTCAGTCGTCACCGACCGTCGAGCAGCAGTTGCATCGATTTTCGTCCCACCACGCCGCCTCCCCTGGCCGCTGTAACCGGGCAACAGACTGAGCTCGAACAGCGATGCCTCTGTCCGCCGCCGGTCCCCGCCGCATAGACACCGCGACTCCACCGGGGGGAGGGGAGAGCGGGATTTTTGGTCGTTCGCGGCGGTCACACTGTTACACCGCCGCGGTAGCTGCAGTAGCAGCAGCTGCTGCTTGCGACGCGCCGGACAGGACGTCGGCGCGTCCGAGCGCCCAACGAGCGGCGGCAACGTTTCGCCCGTTGGCGGCGCGCTCTGGCGAAAGCTCCGTCGGCGGGAAATTCAAACAGCTCGAAATACACATTTTCCGCGATTGATGTAACAAAAGAAATGTCGGACTAAACTTAAATTTTAAATGAAGCAAATTTAGAAGTATTTGCCATCACTCCAAAATATATGGTCCAATATTTATGTATAACAAAGTTAGGTATGATATAAAAGTACATTTAGCCGTAAAAGATCGAGCTGTGGTCGGACCTTAGCATAGACTTCGGTGCCACAGTCATCGGCCCTTTGAAAAATTGACTCAACTGCGTTAAAATTGAGCTTTTCGGCTCTTCGCTGGACCACAATGTTGTGTAAGTGTAACACTGTTTTTTTATTGTTAACGAATGCGTTAGCCAGTATTGACGGTGCCATGATGGTCGTAGTAATTCGGTTATTCACTCATTACTCGTACTTTGAAACGCGTCCGACTGTACACATAACAACTACTCTACTTCATTTTCATAACAAACGGATATAATGTTGCGTATAGAAGCTGAGTGCCGTCTTTTGTTTGTTTCGGGAAAAAACAAATAAACCATTTAGCATACGTGAACAACATTACAATATTATTATAATAATCAGGCATAAAGTCGTTTCAAAATTGTATGGGTACCTAAATGTGAAAAATATATTATTTACTTTAACAACTCAATGGAATAGAATATTATGTGAGCTACATAGGTACCTCATAACTTATGTACGTATATTTACCTAGGTGGGTTAGTGATTACAACCTATATGATTATAATAATTTTAAAACAATTATAATGTTTTAAAAAGAAACCATATAGGAGGCACCTAGGTATATTATATAAAACGCATTGTGCACTGGATTAGAAATATATAATACCTACCTACTTACGATAGGTATTTATAAATATACCTGAAAAAAAGACGACCTTCTTTATTCAAATTTACTGAAGAAACATGAATAATGATTTAATTATCACCACGGTTCCTGCAGTGGCAGCAGAGTAGCATACATGAGATAGATATAGTGATGACTCGTCCCATCCCTCTCAATTGGTTCTTTTTTTTAGGTGATATTGTCATAAAATATTTCATCAATAATTGGTTGTTATTGGAATTTTCAAAAGGTTTGATTAAGTTTGCTGATTGTCAAATTGTATGATATAATATTATACATTTTATTTATACTTTCTACAGTATAATTGTATAAGTATTAAAATATAAAGTGTGTAGTTTGTACCTAGCTTATTATTTATTCCATGATAGCATATGAAAAAGGGTACAGGGGAAAAAACTAGTACCTAATCCATTTTTACTGATTTTGCTTTCCAACTCCGAAATATCTATTTATTTAAAAAAATAAATAAATAAAAAAGATTAGAGTCCATACTTTATGTTGTATTATATTTTTTTCTCTCATAATTATCATTACAATTTTTAATTTATTTCTATTATCTACTTTTCAAAGTTAACACATTTTATATATTTTACTAAAATAATAATTCATAAAGTGTCTTTTTATGGTTAATTAATAGTTGATTGAAGTGTATTTGCTCTCCTGAAAAATGTACAAAAATGGACTATTATTGTACTACTTTATATGTGTTTAAGGTTATGACAGTTGATTTTATTTTTAATATATTATTTATACAATTATATATACTGTTCACACGATCACATTGTAATCTTGAATTAGGTATTAAAATTAAGTTGTTTAATATACAAATCCGTTTAAATAGTATTTGTATCAGTCAGATATTACAAACAAAAACAATTTTTTCTAAAAATGTTTCACTGACAATTCAATTATAATTATATGAGTTAAAGAAATATATATTTTTACTTTTGACCTCACCACACAAATTGTGTTAGTTGTAATCTTTTAAAGCTTTCGAATTGTTTGGCTTCATCAAGAGGATTTCTGAAAAATTAAAACTATCAAATTCCCTAAGGTCACTTGTTCTTCACTCAACTGCAGTTTCATAACCAGCTAAAACGTTTTTTTGGGGGGAATGAGATAAAACTCCTCTATAACTGTGCTAAAAAAGTAACCCGATGGGGCTTTCCCCTAATGCTCCTGTCCTACTATAAAAAATAAAAATAACAAAATAATTATTTATTTGTACTCTAGTTTAAAATTTTATTTTATTATTACGAACGAAAAGGTTCACGACTTGTTTCAAGTCTTAGTTAAAACAGATGTTTTATAATTTATCAATTTTTTAAAAAGGTATATAAGTACATAAACATAATATACTTTATCTAAGACTAAATATAGACTGTGTCTAATTAGAATATAAAACTTGACAGCAAAATATAAATACACTTTACAAACACATAAAGATTACAAAATGTCTTATGTATTATATGAACTCTTATGAATTTATACCGATGATATCGTTGGCATTGGTGTTGACTGTTGAACATATTGTGAGCGTGTAACGTAGGTACAATATTTTTGTGAGCAATAATATGTTAAATACTTTATTTATTAATTTCTAATTATTATAAATGAGTTCGAAGATTCATTTATTTTCAGAGGGTTGTGACTTGTGAGTAGTGTTATAGGGCTAAGCCTCTCCCCTTCCTCAGCCCTCTTGTTGTGTTTGTGTTCAACTGGTGATTGTAAATTTGTAAACAGATATTGCTTCCTGCACCCGACATGCAAGTAGTCATAGTTCCATACCATTCTCTATAGAAAAGTTTAACTAGATGAATATTTCACCCTCTGTTTTTAAAATAGAGTTTCCAATTTTAGGTTTGGAGAAATAATGTTTTAGAATTTTAGATTACTAGAGAGCTTATAATCTTCAAATATATATCTGGATTTAATGGGACCGGCAGGTGGTGGATGACAGCAATTGCATTAATAGAATTTTACTTCAGGGATTTATGAATTTGCAGTTGTATAAAAGAAAAAGCAAACATGTTGAATATTGGTTTTAATTATTAAACAAAATGGACATTATGATTTGTGAAGTGACCTGTTAGAAATCAGAAATTATATAAAAACAGTACAATGTACCACTACTCACTGGGAACCGAATTTATTGGACTAATAGAATGCTTAATAAGGTCTCCGTCTTAAATTTTCGTCTAAGGTAATATTCCGAAATAAAAGACATAATGTATTTGTAACAGGGATTTAATTACTTTTGAGCATCGATAAACTCTCCCTGTTGTATTTTAAACTCTCACCGATTTTTAAAGCTACTGAACTCTCCCAGCGGTAAACACTTAACACTTCCGGGTCAATATTATGATTACCTAAATAAATTATTATTTACTATAATTTATGTACGTACTAGACTTTTTTTAAATTTGAATGTTTATATTATATAACAATATATAATGATACAATAATTAAAACGTACAAATACGTTATTACAGACTTGGAAGAGCTTACATAATACTGTACTCTTCGAATAGTATAGGTACTGGAGTAGAGCCGCGAGAGTATACAAGTCATTACAATCTGGAGAACTTACAGTCCCCTTTATTTTTTACAAAATAAATGAAGAATTGACTATTGCAGATCTTTTCAACATTTTTATATCCGTGTAACACTTACACAATTTAAAAATGTTAATGTACTTCATAACCCAATAACCTATTTTTATGCTTATCAAAAATGAATAGTATTCGTTATTTTACATGTATGGAATTTTATTTTATTTCATAACTACTAAGTGATGACAATATAGGCATTAAATGCTCACAAAGAAAATGAAATATAGTTCGTGATTTTTATTTATAAAGGTAATAATTATTATCAAATAAACCGAATAATATTTACTATGAATAATTGATCCATTGATCATTTCTTTTTTTTTTATAAAGGGAGATTTTCTTCTCATGTGCCACCGATGAGCCTTCTACGTACCACTACGCGTACCATAGGTTGAGAAACACTGGAATATTGTAAGGCACGTGTAGTTAAAATTACCAGTTTATACTTTTATTAGGTCTAAAGCATGATATGAGAATTCCCTTACAGAATTAATAACAAAAACGTCAGGGATTTGTCTGCAACAGAGTTATGATAAAAAAATAAAGAATTTTTCAACAAAACCTGCCTATTAGCAAAACTATTAAATACTTATCTTAAGACAATACTTGAGCTGTATGGTAGTGATAAAAAAAATGAACTGTACGTTTATAATAGTATTATGATTTAAGAATATTGAGCTCAGTAAAAAATGCGCTTATTTTAAAAAGTGATCAGGTGGGTCTGATAAAATATTTTTCCAGACAAATACGATTCCTAAAATATATTGTTTATTATTTTCCAACTTTATATGGGCCCTCATTACACTAATTAGAATTATAAAAAATGTAAAATTATCTTATACTTGTATGATAAATTCACATATGGTTGTACAAATTAAATATATTTAAACGAAGGTTTATAATTTTGAATTAAATACACAATTATTGTATCAGAATCAAGAATGATCTTGTGGCTTTTAAAAGAGGATTTCATAAATTTACTGAATATCGTATTTATATTGTAATACTGTTAAAATAAAAAAAATATTTCATAGGCGTGGTCGTACCTTAAGAATACGACAAGAATAATTTATTGTCATAACTCATAATAAGGTACCTATACTTAGTATTAGATAATTGTCGAGTAAATTATGATTGGTCGACTTGACAGACGAGTATGAACATATATATTACTATTTAAATTGGAAACTGAACTAAATTGAATAATGCATTATACTATAACCTATAACTTAAAAATGAAAAATCCAATCTATGATTAGAGTAATAGTAAATAAAATACCTAATAAATAATAATAATAATAATAATAATTCATAGTAGGTTGTAGGTATAGGGAAACAAATAGATTATAATATCTAAGTGAAAGTATGTGTAGTTTTGATGTATTTAATTAAATAAAAGTTCCTATTTGAAAATATATTTGATATAATCACTTACCTATTAACTAACGTTAAGTGGAAAATTATTTTATTGCACTTGAACATTATTCAATTATATAAACCGACAAAAATAATAAAAAGGAGGACCCGCATCCTTTTATGATTTAGTTTTGATCTATTATACATTATAATACAACAAAATAACTTACTGCTCTATGAGTTTATATATTATATCAGGTTATCTATCAATTAATAGAAAACTTGATAGTTTAATTTAAATTCGACACAAAAGAATAAATTATTATCGGCATGGTATAATTTGAATTTTATTGACTAAGGGGGGAGGGGGAAAAGTCATACATTATTCTATGGACAACCGATGAAGTCCATTCTGAAAGTATAGTTTATACTTAATATATTATATTTAATAATTTGATGCATTAAAATTATGAAGTAGATAGGTAATATTAGAGTTGATGCAAGGTAAAATGTTTTAATTTTTTGTCCATAAAATAAAATTAATGTAACGCAAGTACCTTATAATCATATTACTGTACATAATATATTTAAGTACTAGGTATAAACCAAACTCCTTGACTTCTTTGAACTTCGAAGAATGGTTATAACTGTTATGAGTTATGGCTTATGGTAATTACTTAATGTTTATGGAAACAGCACGTTCAAACTACAAGTACTTAACTCGATTTTCAATAAAATAATATCCCGAAATTATATTGTAATAGTTTTGTATTATATTCTAATAAATAAATTACAGAGGTACCTACATCAAATGACATTCAAATTAAAATTTTTGTGTGAAGTCAACCGATAGTCTCACATATTTCGGTAATTCTAGGCAAACATACATGATACGTTATTAAGTGAATTAAAAGTTTAAGATATTTTTAGCAAAACATTTGTAGTCACATAATGACTTAATTTTGTAATCCATACCTAATTTTATTATTTTTTTAAAATTAAATGTTTACTTAATAATATGTATGTACTTGGATATTCTATGTTAGAGTCGTAAAATAATAAACAAATAAAAATATTTAAACACATTAAACTGAATTAAACAAAGCAAATTATTAAAATATACTTAACTAACTATAATTAAGCTTCTGTTAGGCATCTGATTTGAAAAAGTTTACTTTTTTAAATATATATTATAAATTATTTATTATACATTGAATAGACCAAAGAGTCTTAACAGGTAAGTCATACAATTAATGAATTTTTATACAAAATAGGTTACTAGATTCGATAAGCATGTCACTGAAATCGAAGTCTCTATATTTGATTCACTGCCGTACAATGAAATCATGTCATTACTATTATTACTACATTAATACAGGTACATGTAGCAAGTATTTTGATAATTATATTAGGTACACCGTATGAATATTCGAATGATTTAATATTTTAGGTGGCAAAATACTATGTTTTTTATTATTTAATTTTTAAATGTAGTTTGATCTGTATGTCAATGAGAATAGAGTATTGATAAATAATGTAGATTATGTAACAATCTTAATACATCTATATTATGTATAGTATACAATAGCATTATAAGACAAAGATACAATTATATGTAAATTGTGTTGCCTATGTTTTATTTTATTTAAGAATTAAATACATATCCTTAAATATATTTAGTTGTAAAATAAACTTATAAATACAGAAAATGGTTATAGCGGCATAAAATTATACATATTTTGATTCACAACGTTAACTAGCTTAATACTATACAGTTATCAAATAGTAAATAACATTATAATATGACGTATTATAGATTAACAAAATGTATGACTAAGAGGTAGGTATACCTATATGTTCAATGCGTCACTTGATAGCCGAAGCTACGGCACTGCATAATACGTAAGTCTAAATATTTGAACGTTTCTACCGTCATAAGCCAACGAATTATATTATATATTGTAAATTTAATAGTAATCGATTCCGACTGTCAAATGACTACTGATAAAGAATCATGCATTGGTCCACATATTACTTTCTTATTATCGTGTATGACAAGTATGACGCACAAGTTTGTTCCGATTGACAAGACTGATAATAGTTAATGCTGAGTACCGTTGATTCCATTGCTAAATAAACATATTATATTGATAATAATTTAAAAGCAAAAAAAAGAATAGTTATACCTACTATACTATTTTTGTGTTTACTGTTCGAGTATATTATGCGAGTTCGAAATATTTTTAACCTCAAGAGTTTTCACTTTTTCATTCCTTACCAACAACTTATACCTATTGATATTACGAAATCTGATATTTGAGGACGAACTTTACTTCATTTCATTGGTTAGGTTTTTTAACCGAACTTATGAGGTACCTATGTATTTGGTTTGAATTCAGTACGCCTTACCACACTTCGTTTTGGTTTAAAATTCTAACAGTTCGTATCGACGTTAGTTATAACTTATAACGATATATTTATTTATACGTGATGCACCCAACATCCCGATATTTGCATAATATATATTTATTTATTAAGATAACTGACTGATAGCCCAATAATGGTTACATTACACTATTAGTTAGTACCATATTTTAGTATTTACACATAAAATTATGTAAACATAATTTTGAAATATTAATAATCTCAAATGAGAAAAATCAAGAAGATAGTAGAATATGTATAATGTTATGAATAAGAGAAATATAGTTCTACATCTGCAATACACTTCATCCTTGCAAGTGGCTGATGAAGAGAATAGGTTGTGGTACATGTTGGAACACATAGAGCATAATATAGTCATTAACTCGAAGAAAAAAAGGAACTTTGAAATGAATACGCCAAAGAAGATTTGGAGAGTCTATTTCACCAGAGAGTGACTATTGGTAAGAAAACCTAAATTTGCTTGAACTCTTTTATCAGCTATAGGCTATAGCGGTGCCATTTAAAGAGATGATAACAAGAGAATAATAATGTGGCAGGTGACCTATGTATAACAGATACCTAGTAAAACATTTAAGCCGTAGGTACAAAGAGCTTCGCGCTAAGAGACAACTGCTGTGATAAATAATTGTATGTAGATCCCGTGGAATAGATGCCTATTCCAAAATAGTAGGGCACAGTATGAAGACTCAATCGGTGTGACTAATTTATACTAACACATTAAACACACAAGGATTATTTGTGCCTTTCAACAACACGATACTATTTGTGTATAAATTGAATGTTAATTTTTCCATCAAAAACTATACCTAAGTCACTATATAGTCATGTTTTTTGATTGTTTAACATTAGAGTCATTGTTATAGGTACATCATATATCTAAATCAAAGAAATTTCGACGACGAGATCTGTAGAACTACATAATACAGCTGCATTTTTTAATATCGAGTAGCAATCACATGGTCGAAGCATAGAACTGTAGCGCTAAGACATAAGATCATTATAATTCAATCGTTTACAATGATCATCGATAACGAATCGACTTTCAAAAAAAGCTTTAATTTTTCATTAGCAAACAACAGAAATGTTCTTCCTTTTTTTACAACATATTTTATGCTGTTAATAAATAATGGAAATCTATGGGAGAGGGAGAATCCCCTTGCACTGGAACCCTAGAATAGATGTTAGTAGGACAAGATCATCGTATTCGATGAACTTTTACAAATCGCTTTCTATTTGATGTACGAACCAACCCCAGATAATATCGGATCACCACACTCCAGATGCCAGCGACGTAGTGTTCTAAGAAGTTTCGATAAACCTCATGGCAGTGCGGATATTATTTTTTTTTTGGGCGGGGGCAAGGCGAGAATTCCCACTGTTTGATTTTAAAAGCAGCCAGATGGGCAGGTACCAGTTTGTTTGTTGTCCAGTATCAAATTTTATTAGTCCCAAAACATGTCTATTTTACATTTGATATTTTTATAATATTTTGAGAAAATATTATATTGTGTACCTACTAAGAAATTATTGACCTGCAATGATAAATTGGTAAATACTAAATAAAACCTTGGAATATATTTATATTTAGACGTATGTGAGCGGAAACGTGCATGAAAGTTGGTATGTATGAGTGTGTTTTATGTAGAGAAAAAGGAACATAATATATAAAAGTGTAGATGTGAGAGAAACGAGTGTTTTTTTTAAGTTGTCTACTTGGGCCGGTCAAAACTTTTGCCCCCTCCTATTAAAAACTGAAATGAAAAAGGCTGTCTGCTTTATAGGCCTTCGAGTAGTCTAAATAACCTACACTTACTTAGGAATGGTCTGAAAATGCACGCATTACATATTTAGTGAAAACCTTATTGCATGTCAATAAGTTGAACGCCCATAGAATGTTATTAACAAACCATGTTTGAGCGAAACTCAATAATATTGGATAAATTATATAATTCAAAATCGTTGCAATATTATTATCCAAACCCATTTATAGCTTGTTCTTTTAAATTTTTTGTCAATACACATTTACAACCTCAACTACGGTGATGGATATCCCGTCAATATAATATAATACATATTATATAATAATGTATATTTTGATATCTCTCACGTGCCGCTACACGGGGTCTGTCTACCTGCTTTGCTTCCAGCAAAATATACCAATTATAGGTGCACAAAAGTCGTATTTACATGGAATATTTTTTTAAAACTTTTAAGGTAGTCAAATTGTCTTCGACACAAATATTGTTGTTATATTTTCATTGACAAATAAATTACCATCAAACTATACTAAATTAAATAATATAGTGATAACCCTAAGTTTAAAACTTTAATTTAGTGTAATATTATATTGTGTTGTTGAAGTATCTAACACATAGACCATAGGTCGCGCACATGCAGACTGTTTAATTATTGCTATTATTATAATTGTCAAAACTTTTGTTTAACGTACCACCAATATGGGTATATTATGTACTAATGAACTGTTTATGTGTGTAGCGTAGGCTTCGTATACATTATTGATATATATATATTTATTTATACATGTGTATATCTTAAAAGCAGGTATTCTAATTAAAATTTAAATAAAAAGTAAGTAAACATGAATGTAATCATAATGGAATCACATAATATACACTTATAATAAACAACTACTAACGAATAGTATTGTTATTGTAGTCGATTTTTACACTACAGTTGTTTTCACTAACGAGATATTATCTAATATTATATATTGTTATGGAAGATTATATAAATATGAACATATTACCTGATACCGATTTTGTTTTTAAATCAGTTAATAAGTTTTTTAAAAGTCTTTTTGTTTACAGTTTTAAGGAATATTTGTATTTTACATTATAACTTATTTGACAATATTACCTATTATAATAAAATATTATAATTTATATTTTAATTTAAGATTGTTGCATCTTATGTGCCAGTATTTGTAATAAATTATTAATTACTTTTGTTTTTTTTAAGGTGTATAAACAAATTAATGATCAAGTGTTCTACGGTAATTCAATTCATCTAAAATAAAAATATTTTGATCCCTTATAATAACACTAACCAATTAGTTAATGAACATATTTTATTACTTATTTGAATGACATCCACATAGTTTAGTGGACATATTACTAATCATTTGAATGACAACTTATAATCAAGTTATATGCTGTGTTAAACTGCTTGCAATTAATATAATTGATTTGTTAAATTTATTTTACTTAAATTTGAATTAATTTCCAAACAAATCCAAACAAATTATTTTCTGATTATTTTTTGATATAATACACAATTGCTCTTTTGTTAAATTTACTAAGTACAATTAAAACTAAAATACTCATTAAATAATTCGGTTGCGCTTATCGATACAATAAGTAAAACAATTTTATTTTATTTTAAAATCCGTTAAAATAATAAAAATATTTATTATAATAGTATTTAAATTTTTAGTTACCTAACATATTTTTTTATCAAGTTGTATTGCATTTCTTAATCCATACATATAAGTAACTTTTATTCTCGAAAAATAAAAAAGTTAATATAATTAATTTATTATAATTAAATAGTTTTTTTACCATACCTTATTATTATTTATGTATGTATAGGACATAGGTACTATATAGCTGTGTTGTATTATTGCTGTATACCCATAATGTACATTATATATTTTAAATAGGGTTTTTTTATAAGCTTAAGTCTCGCATTATTATATTTTGAATATTTTGAATATTTCTATTTCATTTCATTTAAAAATAAAATAAGTACCTATTATTTTGGCTAGCTTATTAAAACCTTTATTGCATTATAAGCATTTCTGAGGGTACTCTGTAAATATATTAGTAGCGGGTCAAGAACATGATAAATAAACACGAAACCTTCTAAGTGCATTTCATAGGATTTAAATAATTCTTATAAGTAAGTCTAAAGCTCGTTGTAGTAACAAGCCTGTTATATAGTTAATTTGTTTAAAATATTAAAATTTGTATGGCCCAAAAAATGTATTAAATTAATTACCACTTTGTGGCCCTGTGACATTATATAGGTACCTATATTATATAATGCATTATAAATAGTATTCAATTATAAATGTGTACATGAATGAACTAATTCTTATTTAATTTTAGATTCGGAGTAAAACGATGGTGGTATAAGGGATTTTATAATGTACATGTACTCAGGTACTCTTATACTTTTTAATCGTGAATGTGTTACACATGTTGTGTGAAACATTCTAAGCACTTAATATGGTACCTACTTACCTAATTATCATTGTTAATAGATAGGAAATTGGAAATAGTGATTTTTGTTCTACTGTAGACTAGGTACCTTACATGTTAAAGTTTATAAATATTAAATTAAAAAAATTGCATACTATAGTACTTAAGTACGAATATAAAGATAATGTCCGTTTTGATATTATAGAATATGAACATATCCAAACATAAAATTTGTAATTTAATCACCCTGAAGTTTATTTTTACTATTACGAAGTTTAATGCAAATAAAAAAAAATATGAATTAATACAATTTATTTATGGAGGTACGTACATTTCCTTTTTAACTATAGGTATTTAGAAAAAGTATTTAGAATAAAGTTATGAATACTTACTATGTATAACGTAAATATATTATGTATTAATGGTAAAAAAGTTCCGAAAGTAATATTCCCACATTTATGATCGTTAAGTACGTAAATAATTGTAGTGAACTATTTAATTTCGTTTACAAACACATTATTTTTAATAGTAAGAATAATATTAATATAAATCATAAAAATACAAGAATGAGTATTTTTATATTTAATAAATTCATAAATGTAAATTGAAACTAAATAGTTTTGGGGGGCTTAGCCTCTTAACAAACATTTCAAGCCCCTCAATATGTTTACAAATTATTTAAAAAAAGAAAAAAGACGTTAAGAGTTTAATAATCGGTAGTAATATCTTTGAGATACGTTTAAATTAATTTAACTATCATTTTAGTAATTTTAAGCTTTAATAGTGCTTAAAAAAAGCTAATTTTGATGTCTTTTTTTAATCTGGAACATGTCATTCATCAGCTCGTTTATTCATCGAGTTTTCAAATCATCCAAACAGTAGAACATTATTAAGTACAATGTTGTAAAGTTATTTATTTTGAATTTACCTATAGTAAAATAAAAATACATAATAAATTCAATTATTAGGTCATCAACAAAACATATTTAAAAGTTTAAAACTGTACTTAAGTGTTTAGGTATATTTTAAAATACACTATAAACATGCGCTGCTATTATTCTAGTCCAATTAAGCAACTACTACACATTAGGTAACCTACTATACATTTCTGAGCCATTGTATTATGTACTGTTCCCAACTAAATAGTAAAATAGTAAAATAGACAATCATACGAACAAATGTTAATAGTTAACCACAAAAATTAAAAATATTTTGTATCATCGATAAAAATAATATTATAAGTTGTATTAAACATACAGATTGTGTTCTAAATATAAAATATATGGTAACAACATTTTTTTTTAAATAATAATAATATGGCATTACTATTAAATTATTTATTTATTCACATACGTCCAATAATTATTTATAATAAAATATGTAGTTTTAAGTTTTGTGTTTTTGACTAAAATGATTTTGTTACACTCACCTCGACAGTTATTATGCATAAGATAGGAAAATGGACAACTTCATAGTCTTATAGGATACCACGTTTATTAGGTATATTAATTTTTATTTAAAACCAATAATAGATAATATAGGTATACTTTAACGTCTTTAACCTGAATTAAATCTATAATAAATATAAATATTAAATAAAATTAAAAAAAATAAAATTTTAATATTTTTATTTAATTGTATTAAATAAAATTTCTATCTTAAATCCATTATACAGTATCGTTAAAATTTAAAATATATAATTGTGTATTATAACAATTAAATATGATTGTAATTTTATTGCAAGAATATTTTATATTTTTGTAGTTTAGTTTAGCTATTCATTTTGTCGAAGTTCATCCATTTTTTTAAATTTTGTAAATAGGTCATGTGTTTTTTTTTAAGTACAAATCAGGTCATCGTCATATTACTTATTATTCAATAATTATAAACAGATTGTGTAGTGTACATTTTAAATTTTAAAAAAGTTTTTTATTTGATTTAACATTTACAAAAACGGGTAAGTGGGTAACGCTCTGTTGTGCATTGGTGTTTTGAGAGTCACTGTAATAATAGATGTGTTAAATTTGAATTAAATTATACAAAATATTGTAAACAAAAAAATACTACAATAAGGTCTGTCAGTCTATAATATTACTAAGTAAGTATATTTGATGATATTATTGTGATAAAGTAATTATAAGAGTTATAATAATACACTTTAAAAGTTTCAAGTACTCACGAATATTTTTAAATTACAACAAAATAATTAAAAGCTTAATAACTAAGTATTGATTATTGATACTAATAAGAGATTAATTTTTCTAATTAAAATATAAAATTTAATGAAGTTCATGTTTGCAATCCAGATTCTTATACATTTTAATTTTCAGGATATTTGCAAATTTTTTAAACATTTCTTTAGGCTAAGGTGCATTTACTAGAGTTAACTGATATAAATAATAATATTATGTATATTTACAATATTATTTTATGGCATTTATATTTACATAAAATGGGCTTAAGAAGATTAAAAATATTTCATTGGTTATTATTCAATCATGTTTTTACCTATATAACTATTTCATAATGTATTATGAATTTAAAAATGACGTATTCATCTGTATGTGATGTTTTCGTTTTTTTTTGTTCGTTTGAACAGTGGTATCGGATTCTGTGTTATAATATTGTTAAAGCTGCCAAAATTCAGAATTTAATCAAAGTGTATCCATGTGAAATATTAATTAATAATTAATGCGAATAGAATGAACGTTTTTGTATAATATAATTAACATGAAAATATTTTGGTATTCGACTTAACCTCGTCGATTATCTCTAAAACATAATGTATACCTAGTTTAATAATGTATGTTTACTATAGAAAAATAATAAATTAAGTAGTACCTACGATGTACCTATTAAGAGTGTCCCGTAAGGCTTTAGGTACCCATTGAGATATCTCCAGAGATAATAAATATATATCATAAATCTGTTTTTTTATTAGGCTCACGGAGACTAGGAGTACATGTATTTAATTTTTGAAACAATTGAAAATATTCACTTTAGAGTTTCTTTCTCTGAAAATTTGGGCCCTTTTACATTTTATTTTCATTAATTTCATTTCATAGTTTTTAATCGTTTTTTTCAGTTTAAAGGTAAAACAACAAAAAAATAGATTTTTGCCCTGGCGGTTAGTTCCTCTCTGCGGCTAATGGGTATATCTTCACAGGACACACTATATATATTTATATATTACATTTCAACGTTGCCACAGGGCCCCGCACATAACGGGATTTTCCTATGACATATATTCCAATATTTGTATTTTGAAGGAGATATAGGTTAGGCACCCTAAGGTGGGAAGACACTAGCATAATATGTGGTCGAATGGTAATTATTAACAGCTCCTGTCATCAGATACAGGGTCGTGAGAATTTCGACTTTAGTCTTCAGGTTACTCGGTCTACAGTTACTGCATGGTATGAGAAGTATCTTTAAATATCTAAATAGGTTTTGAACTCAATCCGAAAGACTATGAATGAAATACAATTCTCTTTGGAGTTTTAGGGAAATTGGTGCCTATACTATGAGTGCTTAGTATATTTTTGTAAATTAATTCAGCTATATGGCTCAAATTTGTATACATTTTTTCTACAGCGGTCAACTTAAGTGTATGAAGTTTACTAAACGTACAATATACGATAAGTACAAATTTCAGTTTGTGATATAATATTAATATTTTGTGACGATTTTAAAAACTGTTTATTACCAAAAAAGTTTATTAAAAAACATTCATATTGTCTTACTATGACCAATGTGTTTTATATTTTAAATGTTTTCATACTAATAATATAAAATATGATTTTATAGGATGTACTAGGTTAAGTATATCTAAAGTTGAATTAAATATCATCAAGTTCAGAGGAGGACTATGTATTAAGCATTATGTATCATGAACTGTAAAAATAAAATGGTTGCCTAGGATCGCTTACCTATACGATTTTTACAAAGTATAACGTTACGCATACCTACACATGTTCTTTTGTAAAATATTTTATAAAATTCAATTCATTTAATTTGATGTAACTGTTTGGTCATAATTTAAATTAGGTAAATACTAAATTGTACCTATACTGTCACAATAGGCGAATAAAATGAATATCAAAATTAGGCGATAACTTTTTTATGAATCGCATAAAAAAGCCCTTGGTAAAAGAGCCTGGGTCATAAAAAGTCCGTGGTATATCCTTATAATAAAACTAGAAATTTCTTTATTTATAAAATGAGAGAATGCAATAATTAAAGCTCATTAATACGTATAGTAAATAGTAATATTATTGTATTAAAAGTCTATCTAATTAAAAAAAAAACAAATGTTCAATATTGGGAGCTCCCTAAATCCGAGCAGTGTTCAAAGTCCAGAGAAAGTAGTTATTGTTATCTCTCAAAATAGTTGTGATGTATCCAATTTTGGTAGGTAAATACAAGATAAGTTGTTAATCGTCAGGTAAACTATTTTATTACAATTTATATTAATACATTAATTGGAAAGTAAATTTATCATCACCTATTACTTTTACATAATTATATGTTTCGGAGTTTCTATGCTTCTTACATTTTTTCTCCATTGATTTTTATGCTTCAGACTTATTTTCTCATAGGAATTTTTTACTCCTGACATTTTGGAAGTTCCAAAATCCCTATAACTACTTTATGTATATATTCTTTTTTACTCCCTTCATTAACTTTTAATGCTGCAACATAATTTAATTTCATAGGATCGACTTGCACATGAAATAGCATATTGATATAGCAGTGTAATCAATTATTACCTATATGGCTATATAGGTTATGTTAAAGAAAAATAACTATCTATAAATTGCATAGTTAAAAATATTAATATTTATCACAAAAAATAAATAGTTTATATTTAATATACAGAGTGCTCCAATAGTTTGTAAACAGTAATTAGACTAATTAGGTCTGCAATAAACGATGTATAATATTATGATATAATAAAATTAATGAGGTGATTAAAATGTATTTTACCTAATAAATGTGTAGCAGTCTTATCTCTTATTTATATGTATAGTTTTTTTTATAAAAATATGCAAACAACAATTAAAGCTTTTCCGAATTTTTTGAACATCTATTGTATACTGTTACATACTATTATATATTGCAACCCATTGTTTTTTTATTTTAGACAAATAAATAAATTCTAAAACAATAATAAGTTTCTTAATTCTAAAAACATGATTACAGCTATTGGTATTTACTATTTTCTTTGTTTTAGTTTTTACTATTTTTCAATTGAAATTTGTCACTTTACCTATGTTAGAAAAATATTTTAAATACCTTCCATACGAGGACATTTCACCTTCATGTGTTGTCACCGTCTTATACACAAATACAACATGGCAAATTTTCATTCACCGATGTCAATAGTTTGCTGTTAGTTGTGATAGGGTGAATTTATCTACTATATAATTCAAATGTTAGATTAGTATCTAGGGCTCCAGGTAGGCTTTTATTGATTTTAAGGTAAGTTGTGATCATCTTAAAATAAACAGTTACAAAAGGTCATAACTTATTTAAAGATAATATCAATAAAAGCTTACTCGGTTCCTTGGATAATAATCTTACCTTTAAATTTTATAAATGGTCATTTCACTCTAATATCTAAAATAACAGCTCATTATTGAAACTGGTAAACTAAAATTTAGTATGTCATATGTGTTTAAGATTGAGACAACACAGCGGATGCGATGTCCTCTGAAACGCTACTATATTATTTTTATTTAATAGTTACATGTCATATGTATTGGACCTTTACTTTCAAATGGAATTTACGTAACATTGCAAAGTAATATCTTTGAATTTCAAAATGTTGACTCTACATTTAAAAATTATTCAGTTCGCATAACAGCACATATGTACCTACACGTTAATATTAACTTTATACTATTCAAATGTCCAACATATTTCACTGTAATATACGTTGTTAGATAAAACTACAGTTACGACTGTAGGCAATATCTCTACCTATAACAGCGTGGTGCGTAGTTACAAAACTGTTACATAACTGCTTAGTTACAAAAATAATGTAGAAAAATGTTTAAGAAGCCATATGCATATATATATATTAAAAAACAACTGCTTCTCAATATTAAATTTCATTTAAGCTATGATTCTCATTATATCAGTTTCAATATTTGTTCTGTAGTTCTAATAATACGGATTCCTGTCATTTGTTTGACATTTCAGCCGTAAATGTTCAACGCCTATCTTCAGAAATTTTTTCACGGCCGATGTTGATAGTTCTGATATATTTTGTCACTGCAGTTCTCTCCTCTCCTGTGGGAAACATTTTTGTACCGAAGACCGAGTGTGATCACCAACCCCGAGCATATATTACTATATACCTGGTTAACATAATATTATTATAATTATTATTATTATTGCATCAAAGTATAAATGTATATATGTATATGTATGTATAGTAAAGCAAAACGATGAATTTTGAAATCGCCAATACAACAGTTTTATTGTGGGACATGTTCTACTTGGGTAATCCTCATCGACATATGTACAAGGACATCAAACACTTACCGCATATATACGCACAGGTAAATTGGATCTATAAGAGTCACGAACGCAATACGATATTAGTGTTAGAAGATTAAATTGCACCCTAAATCAACTGGAAAGGCGTGTTTGTATTCGGGGTTACCAACAAAATACATGTAATTTGTGTATTTACGAATATTTTAATAATGTTTTATAGTATTATAATTTAATGAAAATCATCATTAAAATCCACGATTTGTTCAGGCTTGGCCATACTTCTTGACTTTATTGGTATTGGAAAATGGATTGCGGCTATGGCAAAGAAAAGAAATACTTAGACTTAACGACAGCATTACCTCGATGAGTCATGCCATCTTGCAAGAGTGTGCCAAGTACGTATCAGAAAAATATATTAGACAATAATTACATCAAGTAATTATTGTGTTTTATATTGTATTATTTTTTGTTTTGTATAGATTGTTTTATAGAGGATCAGAACATTGTTTATACTTTTGGATCTATAACAATTATAAAATTAGTGAGCTACCTTGGGATTCTGTAGTTTTCTGGTATTTTTCAGCGATTGCAGTTGATTTCTGTTATTATTGGATGCATAGAGCCAGCCATGGTAAACGATTTCAATTTCTATAAAAAAAAAAAAATATTTCAGTAAATGAAGTTTATGTATTCTAGAAATTCATATATTTTGGGCTCAACACCAGGTTCACCACAGTTCTGAGGAATTTAATGTTACTGTCGGGATAAGACAATCGGTATTTCAAAGTTTAGTGGGGATCGTAAGTAAAAAATATTTAAAATAAAATACGAAAAAATAGGTTAGTTTAATATTTGTACCGCAATGAAATGTTGTTAGGTGTGCTACGCTCCTTTGGCTTTATTTGTTCCACCAGTCTTGTTGTTGGTACATCAACAGTTGAGTCTTTTATACCAGATTTGGATTCACACCGAAACAATAACAAATATTGGGCCGTTGAGCTATGTTTTAAATACTCCGTCGTACCACAGGGTGCATCACGGTACAGGCATAATATTTTAAGTCTGGTGAAATAGTTTCCGACAAAAAATATATTATTTGAAGTTATAATATTTTTTAGGGAGCAATCTATATTGCTTGGATAAGAACTACGGAGGCGTTTTAATTATATGGGACAGGATATTCGGAACATTCCAAGACTTTTATCCGGACAAGCCCATCACGTATGGCTTAGTTTACCAAAAAAATTCATTCAATCCCCTATCCTTGCAAGTAATTATCCTGTTCGCTGACTTACGCTGTTTGTGTGCTCGTATTAAACAAACATTTTTTTGTGTACACATGATAGTTTTTCTATAATTCAAATTTGTACTATAAATGGAACAGTATGAAGGGTTGGAAGAACAAACTGAGATCAGTCATCAAGGGACCAAGCTGGGTACCAGGTCTATCGTGGACAGGTCACGACGGAAGGCGCGCTAGTGTAACGAATAATCTTCTCAAGTGTAGTTCTATTTTTAAACTTTAACCATCTGATTTAGGTTGCAGGGCGTAGAAAAAAATACGATGTGAAGATATCGTATGCGCTGAAGTCATATTTACTAGTTCACTTCGTTGCAGTCGTTAATGGTTATTTCACTTTAACAACAATTCCTCGTTCTGTAAGTGTACTGTAATAGTTATTTTTAATACTTCAAATAGTGTAGATATATCTGTACAGATATTCTTTAAGTATTTTTATTGATAATATTTTGTACAGATACAATTTAACAACAATTTAGGTTAAATAATAAATAACAAATTTGAATATTGATAATTCACTCAACAAACAATTTTATTACAATTATAGTCATAATGCTAACCACTTAAAATAAATTTTACATCAACAACACACACACACACAATAGTATATTATTATGATTGTAATATGGTTTAAGGATATCAATTATAACAACACATCACAATAACGAAATCACATATTATATTATAATATTATTGAATTTATATTTTAAAACTTAAAATATAATACTAAATTGTATATTATAATAACTAAATATTATACTACATATATCGATAAAAACCCACAAAGATTAAATTATTAACCTAATGAATATTTAATTAATTGTGTTCGGTTAACAATGTAACATAAAAAATATGCTAATTAATTAGGTAACATATTTTTTTAAAATTTTTTTCTATTTAAGTAAAACTAATTTAATACATTTATATTTACTTTACCCATACATTTGATTTCGGAAAATAAGTTGAACAATAATTCTTTCTGTTATAGCAATTAATATTACGATGTTTAATTTAAATTATTACCTATTTAAATTTTTAAAAAAATCATGAAATTAAAAAATAAATAATTGGACAAATTGTTGTACTATATAATTCCTTTAGATACTATTTATATTTTTACTCTGATTTTGAAAATACTTAAGTAAATTAATATAATATAGTAGTGTTTGAAAAATAAACTGAATATGCTTATAAAATAATATTCTGTTTTAAGTTTAATCTCAGTGTTCTGAGTAGTACATTTTTTATTTTGATCTATCCAACTTAAAAGAGCTCTGACTAGATTAAGTTGAGTTGGATTACGTTTAAATATCATAATAATAATAATAAAATTATTATTATTGTAATATTTCATTTATTCCAATATTATAATATTATATTATACTTAAACTCAAAAGATCATTTCTAATAGTATTAAGGTATATCCTCGCTATATCTTAATACAAAGCCAAATGGTTCTACTAATTTATTATAATCGCATTCGTGAACTCAAGTGGGTGGTTTGATTATACATAATATAAATTATAAATGAATATCTTTTTTAATACTAATTTCTTATTGGTATGTAGTATATTCAACATTTTGTGATTTTAGCATATTTTATTAACGTATAATATTAATAGATTTTATTAACAAAACATTACAACAGTTTGTTTTATAATCACCAACTAGTGCCCTAATGCAAATAAAAACGTAGGTACTCAAAATGCAAATACTTATATTTATGTTTGTTTTTAATTTAAAATCTATTTAAATTTTTAACAACTCAACTTGTTTTAATTTATTTACTTGTGATATAATAGTGTAGTATAATACAATGGATATTTAAAAAATAATCATTAATCGTTGAGAGTTTAAACCTTTCATCGATGTTTTTATGACGGACGTATCCTAACTAATTGTAAAGAGGAATGAAATTTATTTATATTTTTTCGGTAAGCGAAACTTATGACTGTATGGTATGTTTAATTTTCGAAGAAAAATATGTTTTTACTTCATCGAATTATTATTATCACATAACTTAAAATAACAAAAATATATGTCAAATGTAAATAATATGTAATGACGTCAAACATATAATAACTTATTTTAAGAAATATAAAGGGCGTAGTTGTCAATTTAGTTAGGTATTATACTTTCGAAACATTGAGCTGAAAATATAACTATATTATTATTAAACAATTAAGGTACATAATAATTAATATATCAAACAACAATTATAAAAAAAAACAAATAATGAAACTTTATTTATTATTGTTTTGTTCTTAGTGTACTTTTTTATGTATCTCATGAGTCCTAATACATTTATCTTAATCATTATAAACTTGGTATTCATAAAAAAAAATATAATTTACTCTATGTTCATTAAGAGAAATTTTCAATAACAAATAATATTTTATTAAAATTTGTAACGCATTTTATATTTTTTATAAGCCTGGGACCACAGGATTCGGTATGAGAAGACTAAAACCTATAACATCATTTGTCGGAAGTGGCAAAAATTCTATTGTATTGTATTGTTAATTTGTTAATTCTGAACATAATATAATGTAAACCATTTAAGCCGTTTGAGATAATTAATTGTATTATTTGTACGTGAATTGAAACTATATAGGTAGCAGTTGTTAAAATATTTTATCTTTAATTTAGTTTTCCAAATATATAAAATTGTAATTATGTATAAAATACCAAAAAATTACTCAGAAAAAAAAATGGAATTTTTATCATAAAAAATGTCATGCATTATTTTTGAATAATACAAAAACCAAAACTTGAGTCAATAATTCGGTGTCATCAGACTATTTTTGAAATATTTATTTGAGTTAAAAAAAAACTTCTGTAAAAAATATAATTTAATAATATTTGGAAATTACCATAATAATTATTATTCAGAAATGTCGGAAAAATGTATGATGCTATAACAATATATATATTAAATAACCACTGATAGTACGAAGTTTAAAATTTGAAAATCTTTAGTGCCTATATAAGTTATATATACATATAAATGTACCTACTAATAATTTCTATATTTATAGGTATAAATGTCAAATATATTTAAGCTAACATGCTCTTATTGTTCATATTTTAGTTTTTTAGTTAACAATTAGAGTAATATTAATATCTACCTGCAAGTATTAAAGTGTATATATCAATATGATTAATATTTAAAAAAATTAATAATACCAATAGATTAAACCGATATAGTGGGTCTATATACATTGAAAAATGTTCTATGGTTTGTATTATGTGTATTAATATGAAATGTCATAGTCATTGGCAGGGCTGTGAATTTAATGTACTCAAAAATATAGGGCAGTACGCGTTGTAATTATGCTCTAAGAATTTCAATATAATATGTGAAATTAAGCATAGTATACGTCTTGATAAAATAAAATAAAAAAATAAATTAAAATCGGTGTCAGCGACTGGTGGTTTCTTTCATCTAGCACAATAATTTCACTTAGCTTCTTAGTATTAACTTTTTACTTTTGCTCGTTACTTTTGTATCTACTGTGTAAAAATTTTGCAGTATATTAGAAAAAAAATACCATTAATAATACCTAATAAATATTAAAAATTATGTACCTATAATGCTTGAACAGTATTAGTATTGCAAGGTACGCATAGTAGATATACGATAAATATAAAAATTGTACACAAACAAAATATGTATCATGAAAAAAACAATTTACATAATATTATATACAACAATATTATATTTATACAGTGATAATATAATGTCTTGAACCAGATTTGTATCTCAAACTATCGATTTGAAAAATCACCATTAAACACACAGCCCTGATCATCATGAGAGTGTAATACGCAGTGTTAATATATTATTATATGTATAGTTGTTGGTTATTGGTATTCAGTAAACGATAACGAATAATGGTTTAACGTTTGTTAATATTTGTTCTAGGAAATTAATATTACTTGCATGGCGATTTCTACGTTTTATGTTGTCTGGTCATTGACGAGCATAGGCTTGATGTTCGAGAAGTCCTCGTGGTCAAAATGCTTTGAATGCTCAAGATGCTTAACCATGTTCGTTCATCTAATATATTTGGAACCACAACCATTTTTGAGTGAATTAACTGTCGTCGTTTATCAATCGTTAATGGGCACTTCAGTCGTTGTTTGGGCCCTAGCATGCTTCATTCGTTAACTTCACCTAAAAAAAATTATTGTACCTATGTTTGTGGCGTAAAAATCTTCACTATACCTACTAAGTCACCGACCAGTCTCCAGTCAAAAATAATGAGCACGTGAATAGATTAATAACATTTGGAGAACGTTTTATTACAACTTTAAAGTCATCCGTTATACGTTTCGAGATTAATAATATACGAACAATAGGTAAATTATTTTACTTTTAAAAAATTATGAATTATTTGACGACGTAATAAAAAAAAAACCAAATTTCATAAATCATGGAGATATTATGACTATAGCATTGAATTCAAAAAACTTCTTAAGTTGAAAATTATAAACTTAAAAATACATTTAGGTTACAACTTTGATTTAACATTTAAATATATATATATATATAATTATAGTTTTTTTGGTTTACCTACAATAAAAACATAACTATAAATTATTATTATACAAATATTATCATAATATAGTTCAAAAATAATCATGAATAATCATTTACAGGTTATATAATCTAGACGTCATAATATTTTAAGTATGTTAAACATTCATAGTACAAAAATCTAGAAATCAGTGATTGCCATTTATTATTATTTAGAAATTAATTTTTGGACGATGATTTCTTTTACGCAACAATATTTACAATCGTATAACAAATTAACGTCTTAACATAGTTTAAGGCTTACATTATTATACCATAGTAATTATTATAGGTACATTAATATAGTTTTGTTAATTAATATATTTATTATTTTATACAATGGTCTTAGTAAAAATGTTAGTTTATTGAACTATTGAAGCTGTTACCTATACATGTATTCAGTGTTATTGTCCATTGGTCCAAATTCTTCTCGATCTAGTGAATTCATCAACTCTTCGTTTTTATTTCGAACTGAAATCACAGTACATGTATTAGCTTAAAACCAGACGTGTGTGATATTAGTAAGTATTAATTACGTTGATGATATACAGGTATACAGTTTAAATAATTAAATCAATATGATTTAATAACAATATTTATCTTGAAATAGCAATAGTATCTCAATACGTCAACACACAATTGTAAAATATATTCTATCAATATTACGTGATTGTTAGTTATAGTGTGATAGGTACTTATTCAAAATAACATAAAGTCGGGTATTATGTTAATTTTAGAGTGTATAAAAAAATAAGTGATTGTTAAAAAAACGATCACAACGTAAACCGAAGGATATACGATAAATAATGACTCTTATAGTGTTTACTGTTGAAACAAAAAAATCACTTTAATGTATGAGAGGTTGTATCTTGGGGACTCGACAGTTGCTGCTCATATTGCAAAACATTTGTAGGCGAGGGGGGACTAAAAAAAAACCTTCCCCTACATTATCTCTCTACAGCGAACGACTCTGATTTAGTTATACCATATTCGTACCTATACCTTTACATACATATATAATTGTATTATTCGCATGGTACGTGCGCGCCTCTGCATTTGCCAACAGTGTTTTTGTCCCGGTTTTTGTAACCTTTCCTTCTGTAGCAGTCATCATAAATACAATTACTGAACAATACACTTATGATTACGAGTTGTGATACACAATGTATTAATGTTTTTTTATTAATATATCTTTACTTCAATTGTCAAATCGTCTAATTATTATATCATGAATTATCATAAACTATTAATATTATAATTTATTAAGACGCTGCATAATAATAGTATAATATATTATAGTATTTTATACTAAAGACACATCACACTCGCGATCAATCGAAATAAGCCTATAAAATAGTCATTTTTTATTGTTACACATGATATCGTTTATTAATTCATTTTGTATATACTTTCTCGTCCTTCTTATTCTTTAAATCAGCGTTTCTCGAACTGCGGCAAGTGAAAAACTCACATTTAGTACTCAAAGGAAAACTCACTTAATAAAAAAAAAATTGAAATTATTATTAACTACAAACCTTGTTCAGGCAAGCTTTATTGTTTCCAATCCCGCTTTGTGACGATAAATCTGTGAGTAAAATACGTTTCCTCGATTTAAACCAAATCGTGGCCTCATTAAGTGTTCAAACTTTAAAACCATACAATAATAAAAAAACCATAATAATTTTAACCACACATTATAATGTATTTCATTTTACGCAAAAAACAAGATTATTAGTCAATGAGTAATACTTGAAAATTTTCAAAAAGTGTAGGCGGGACTCGATTATACAAAAAGGTTGAGAACCACTACTTTAAATCATTACTCCTGAACAATGGTCTTATCTGAGAACTGCAACAGCAGATACCGGCAGCTTCTCACTAACACTATAGTGTATTGTTATGATTATTATGATACTAAATTATTATGGGGGGTTAAAGACGGACGAAAAACATTACTTTTTGAAGAAAATGAACTATACTCGTTTTCTTTATTTCTTTTTACAAATAGGGATGTATAGGATGATGGTCGATGTGGATCAAAATAATTAGTGGAGTGGAAAATGTGAAATATAAAAAGTGGAGGGATGTCATCCCACTTTACTCCTCTCCCCCCACTTCAAACACGGTATATAGGCATAATATTATCATTATTTTAACTCTAAATAGATGATTCACGTATAACTATACACTTAATAATAAATGACAAACGCTTCATGATGTCGCTCTCGGCGTTCGGCGTTGTTGAGAGCAATATAGAGAATACAAAATTATTATGCAGCATATTAATACACATATTTATTATATTATAGATATAACAAGAATAAAAGTTCACGAGAAACAGCTGTTGCAGAGTTTATTATTATTATAAAGCTGCAGAGTGAGCAAGTGTAAATGTGCACAAAGTGTGACGATAAAAGCGAGTCAACATAGATATGTAATATATTATATAAGTATACAATATACGTCTATGTATACCTAATACGTTCATATGCGAAGAACCCCACGGCGGAGAAATAATTTAACTCATCCGACTCTATGAAAATTGTCCGACAAAGAGTATACTGCGGACGTTTCTGCAGACACTTCGAGCAAGTATGACTCGGGTGTGCTTTTACAGTTTTACCATAATAATAATGTCGTCATCGTCACGGCCAGTCCATAATAGTATAATATCATAACCGTGCTCACCATAATATAATATATTATATTTATATTATAATAATATCAACAATTATAGCGTAAAAGGGACGTCTGTGGACTAGTAGGTTAAGCCGGAGACTGCAGTCGGGATTGTGCGAGTCTGTGAATGGGCATACACATACCGCAGTGTGAGTGTTGTAATTTTAAACAGACCCCGATTCCCATCACATCACCTACCCCGTTCGTAGTTGAGAAATTTGAGAACCAGGAAATATTCTTTGGTTAGTATCGCTAGGTAATTTTATATCTTTCCGATCGGCTGTTGCTTATTGCGTAGTAAATCTAGAAAGTGGCCAATAAATAATAATATTGTCAATATATAAAAGAACGTTTTAAACGAGTTTATTGTCTAGAGAATCGTGCGACCGTTGGAAAAGACCACGAAAGAAACACCGTATTAAGAATCGGAACCGTTGAATATTGTCTGCCCGCGAACTATTCACTATAATATGTGGAACAAGCACAGATAGATTTAGATGGTATTAAATCGGCGGAACAGGGCATGATGAGTTTAGAAATTACTGTGGGGAGTCACTAGGGATGGTCTGGAATTAAAATAGAGAATAAATTTAAAAAAATGTGGTGACTTCAATAGTTATTAAATGTCTTAAGACATGTAATATTGGACTAAATAGTAACAATTGATTAATAAATTATCTTTGGGTTAAAATTCATCAATAAAATCGTCGTGTTACGCACGATTGAAAAAATAAATGATTTTCAACATTGAAAAAGATTATAAATTATCGATAATTTATGACAAACCCAAGGTTTTCTTCAAAATAAAAAATTAAAATCTACAAAATGTAATCTATATAATACCTATGTCGCGCTTGAACTCACGAATTGCATATTATATCATAGGTACTACTTATTAACTTGCAACTTGTTTAATTATTAATAATAATCAGTAAACTAAGAAGATTGTAATTAATAATATTTTGGATGAATTTTCTTTTTTTTAAATGTTTTATCTTATGTATAAACAATAAGCATAATCTCATATGTCCATCGTTATATAATTGTACGAAAAATTACCCACCGAGTTCGTCAATTACAGGTGCCATCCTTAGTGTAACACCCACCAACAGCATACAAGTGATGAGCAACAGTCCGGCGGTGATGATAATTGTCCATCTCGCTCTTTGAGGTAAGTCGTCTGGATGTATAGTAGGTACGGGATGAGGTCTCATTACATTATGTTTATCTTCTCCGAATCTTGTTCTTCGGATTTTCTTTTTCAATCGAATCTTTGGATTTTGAGCCTCTACGTAATGCCGATTTTCTTCTGACATGCCAGCAGTAGATCTATTATATGATTAATGTGTAAATATTTATTTTATTTTTGAGCATTGAATTATATTTTAAAATATGTAATAGAGAACATCATCAAAACATTTTTAATTCCAACGGATTGATTACTTTTGGATCCGCCTTTAATCAGTTATTAATCAATTGTCAATTGCAAAATTAAAAAAAAAAATAGTTATCATTAACTATGTAATTAACATTTATAACTGTTAGTAACATTACACCATTTTTTTACCACTTACAAAATATTATTTAGCAATGTATGACTTTTTCGTTTATAAATGTTGATTATTATAAATACATTTCGAAGTTTATACAAATTTTAATAGCTACAAATTATATGTTATTTTATCACATAATATATGCTTCATATTATAGGGCTGATGCCAATATAATTTTTTTTTTAACAGTCAAGTACCTAAATATTATATAGCTTATAAAGTTGGTTTTAACTGCAAATGTTAGTATAATATTTTGAGAAAAAATAGAAAATAGAGTTATATTAAGTACCAGATACGTACAAAAAGTAAACCCGTACAATTTACTAAGTGAAAATGACTCTTAACAAGTGTAAATCTGGAAGTTCTTATTCTCAACCACCTAACTTTTAATTTCTATTACCTATGGTCGAGTGGGCACACCTGGTCGTATTCATCTCGAGTTGGTAGCGCCGACCACTGGTCATTATGATGGACGACAAACATCGACGGCACCGACCCACGTACTGAATTAACGTCTCTAGGGACTGTAGGGTCCAACTACTGAACGCCGACAGCGTAACTACCCTCCGAAAACAGTCATGACTCACAAGCATATATAAGGTCACTTGTATATTGCACTCTGACAGCGGTGCTGGATTACACCTGTGGGTGACCGCTCTCTCTTACTACCTTTCACAAGCCGTCTCCGTCAAAGATTGGACGTAATTAACGTAGTCGTGCTAATCCACCTTTACAAACTTAAGGGGTGTGAAATACCGGCTTTCTATAGTATCCTATAACCAGTCTTTACAAGGTCCTGGAAAAACGCTTTTCACACGGGACTGACACTGGAATGCAAAACTCGAGAACGCAAGATCACCACGTCATATGATTTCTGGACCGAGTTCAACAATTTTATTTTTATAAACTATAGGTACTGCGGGAACATTTCTCAAATACAAAAATACTCATCTCCCCATTTTGTTTTTGAGGTACCACGGTCGCAGTTAACGAGTTGTGTCCTTACGAAATTTCTGGTACACGAGTTGTGTCCCAATGATAAAAGTGAGGTACACGAGTTGTGTCCCAATAATAAAAGTGAGTTACACGAGTTGTGTCCCTAAAAGTGATATGTAATATGTTTCGAATAATTCCGAAGTTCAAGAATTTTGAACTTATTTAATGAATAACTATGTTATGAATTTTGCGTTATTTCTGCTTGTGTGTGGGTAAAATCTTCCAATTCAATGTTACTTACAACTAATAGTTGCGAAGCATTTCACTCGAAATTTAATTCTATGTTCTATTGAAGTCATCCCAATATATTTCAATTTATTGAAGTGATAAAGAATGTGCAATGTGATGTTTACATTAAAATTAGAAGTACTGGTAAATTATAAAAGACAACGGGTGATAAGCATTTATTTCTAAGTCACAAATTAAATGCATATAAGAATGGACAATTTTCATGTTTTGAATTTATAAAAACTGTATCATTTAAATTTCTGCCTAATGTGTAATATCTATTATAATAATGTGTGTAAATAATCAAAATTATAAAAAATATTTTTCTAGTTATTTTTACTTTTTATTTTATATTAGTTTGATGAAACTCTCGTGTAACCTATAAAAACTTAGTGGCACAATTCGTGCAACCTAAAAATAATGTAGGGACTCAACTCGCGTAAACCGAAAAAAACTTAGGGACACAATTCAGTATTTGGAACACTAATCGTTTGCAGTCGCCACGGTAATAGTAATTGCAGCACGATGGGACTTATTGCTGGTTGGTGAACCTTCCTCTCAAACGATGCACATTGCACAGTCACGTTTGACTGTGTCAGGAGCTTAGCTTGGTCATTGCGTATTGAAATGAATCTACCTAGCTACCAAAGGGTGTATGCATCCAAAATAGAGTATATAATAATCTCGAAGTAAAAAGGGCAAAATAGCAAAATTATAGAAATGGCGAAATCCAAAGCAAATATCATTTACGGTGGATTAATGAAAAATACTAATTAATACATCTCGGTGATAATTCAATTTCTTATAGGTTAGTAATAGCTTATTGGTAATATTGACGTATAGTCGTATAGACAGGTATAAATAATAATTTAAGTATAATGTGTGATAAACCCACATCATAATAAAATTATGTACAATGGCCTGCAGAATAAGATCGATAGGTAGTAATTACTACTAATTAGGTTCTAAAAAAACAAAAATTAGGTTAAAAAGGACAAGTGAAGGTGCGTTGGTCTGTGTGGAAACTACGGAGAGAGTGACTGCGACGAGACTTATTTGGGAGTATGGGCTCTTCAGAGCAATTGGAGATTTGTCTTTTATTTTCTTCGACTTCTTTTTCTTTTCTTTAAATTTATAAAAGTAAATCTTTTTAAAATAAGTATAGACAATGTGAGGGATTAGTTAGGTACATGATTTGAGTAATTTAATAAAAGAAGACCTCCATGAACGTGGCACAACTATATACCAGCTAATGCGTATTAAAACCCATTGCAAAAGTTAGCAAATTGTAAAAGCCTTATGGAAAATAATAATGACTACATTTTTTAAGTTAACAAATTACTCCATTATAGTTAAAACGTCATTATTTAATTTTTAAAAACTTAATTAAAATGAACAACTATGACTCAGTAGGTAGTTATAATAATAATATAATACATTACCTATCACCATAGGCTAATATTTGTAAATAATTATGGTTATTTTTATATGAAAATAATTTTTATTGTACTAATATATATTAATTCTAATTAAAAGACTTTTTTTTTTGCTTTAAATTTAGCTTTTTTTACTTCTTGATTATTACTTCGCTATCATTAATTCAGCTATTTTACTCTAGATTCTCACCGAATTAAAGATTATATAGCTCATCGATTGACTAAAGTTTGGCTAAATGATTCTTTTAATAATAAAGAATAATTGATACTTGTTAACTCAAAAAGTATTTCAATCATAATTTTATCACATATTTAGATCTTTATAAAATAACATTTTGATAAAAATAAACTAAGCTTTTCGCTTTTTAATAATGGTTTTTGTAAGTTTTTGATTTTTTTGATCCATATCATACATTTTGAATTCGATATCCTCAAACAAAATATTTTGATAATTTTGATTGCATAACAATCGTATCTGTTATTCAGTTATGACACTTATATAAGTACTTATAATTTATAAGTATTTAAAGTTTAGAAGAGCACAATAGTAGATATTGTGTACTTATTTTGTTACTATTTCGTTCATTTAAACTTCAAATACTTAATTTCGTCCGAAATTCAATTTTTGTAAATCAAAATGGATTCTTGAAAAAATATTTTGGTATGCAAATTATAATACTAAAAAATATATTTTTCTCTTCAAATATATTGTTTTGTAATGACTTCCAATGATGTAAAAAAAAATATATTTCTTATTCAAAAAGTTGATACTTTTCGAGATAATGAGTGTTTACTGTTTAGTGTTTACAGACTGTTAAAATAATAACTTTGTGTAATATAACTATTACCTTTTACATTGTATAACTTATTAAACTTTAGTAACTTTTTCTCATTAATTTGGGTGTTTCTTTTGAAAACTAAATTATATTTATTTTATAAGCAAAGGAATTTTTAATTGCGTAAAAGTAATATTCGTTTGGTTTATTAAACAAGTTTAAATAATATTATAATTTATAATAGTCTGTATCCGAGTTGACCTTATGTTTTACGATTTATTACATTTTGAAATTTGAATATTACGCCGAATATGGTGTAGGGTGTATACTATATAGAAATACCCTCAGATATTGAACACGTTTTCGTATATTTTATACTTTGAAAATTTGAATTATATCAATAATAATACAATTATATAATTATTATTAGTTCTACCATTACTCGCGTAATTTTTTCATTCAATAAATCTCATTTAATGGATTTAAAACAAATTATTTTTTTTTCAATTGTATTACTTTATTTTGTTTCCTGAAGTTGATACTCGTAGTTTATATACGATCATACCTTTGCAATGCGGCGGTAAGGATGTGTCCACCTAAATAGGGTACAGTAGGTCTTTGAGTTTGAGGCCATTCTTCAACTTTGACAGGTTCTTCTTGTCGAACGATCCCATCACAATGGTGGTGATGGTGGTGAAACAATTGGTGATCTAGATCATGCCGATGCTGATGGTGATGATGGTGGTTGTGGTGATGGTGTTTTTGACATGAATGCATGCAGCGACCCTTTCGGCGTCTGTTTTTTTTGTGAAAGTGTAAACAAAAAAATCTGTTAATCCGTTTTAGACCTATTTAAACTTTATTCGTTTTTTAATCATTTTAATTAAGTTCCTATATATATATATATATATAGTATGCTACAAAAGAAAATGGTAGGTACTATACAAGGGTCCTGGGGCATTAAGGATGACTACTATCCCGTATAGTTTTTGAGTATTAACATTCCAAAATAGTTACAAATAAAAACATTTTGCCATTAAGTAGGTCATAGTAATTTTTGAATTAAACTTATATTTGAGGTAAATGATCTATTATTGTATAAGAAAAACGATACGGAGTGTAGGCAGTCTACTAGACATATTATTAAGCTATATTATTTCTAAGGATATTCTATAATATACATTTATATTGATTTTAGTAATTTACTTTTCTTTAAGTAGTAGAAGTTAAATTAATTATTATCAAAAACATTGAATCATATAAAATATATTATAGGTAGCACCATAATATATTAACATCATGTTAATTTATTGTATTGCTATCGACTGAGTCAATACTGATGTGCAGTAGTTCGGTATCGTTCGTGGAATCAATATTTGGAAATTTTTCGTTATGTATAGAAAATAATAATATACCTGCGTTATATTCGAAAACTTAAAATTCTTTGGATTAATATTTTTTCCGAACTACAATGAAATAACAAAAATATTAAGTCTTTATTTTTCATTTAAATATGTAGTTTTATCAAAATTTTAATTTAATTAAGAACAACCTAATACATTTTCAAATTGTTATGATTATGACAAATGTTGTAAACTCTTTTAAATGCCAATAAAAAAAATTGACAATAGGAGGTACATTCAACATTTTATTATTTTCCTCTTAATTCTGGTAGAAAATGTTTATAAAAAATTACAGAAATAAAAACTACTGAGTCGAAATGTTCAAATGCTCATATAAACACCTCAAAAGAAGCCAAAATATTAAAAAAAATGTATATGCCTAGAAAATGTGGAAATATATACATATATTATATCAATATGTTTTGAGAAATTACAAGCATGTATTTATGGTTTTTTTTTTTTAATTGCAACAAAAAGACAAAATCTTGAAAACGAATTTCGAGTAAATAATCCGTAATTGTATTTTTAGTTTTTTCTAATTATATTTTACTTTTGACCCTCTTAAGTACAATAACTAGTTCCTATGTTAAATTAGAAACCACCTCTAATATTGAAAATATAAGAATTTGAATAGTTAATTCTTCTCTGATAAATGACATGGTGGCAAAAACTCAGACAAAAAAAAAACTACACAAACCATTGTATGAACTAATACATTCATCATTCTGCTGAAAAAATCTAAATGCACGAAAGCTGAGTGATTATATTAAAGTTGAACAGCTCTCAGAGATGCTTTAAAAGTGAGTTCCAAAACAAAAAATTGATTTTTAGAGGTTTATGTAAGTGGCAATGGGACTCAAATATTAACAAAGTAGAAATAACAGTGTTAAAGTTTGAAGAGCTTTAAATATTATTATTTTAAATAAACTTATAAATTACAACCTACATACTCACATGGGTACTTGTTATATTATCGGGTATGGATGTTATATATTTAAATTTATATAATATTAGTTAAAAAGTTACTAGTATATATTATTATATTAGGAGTTTAATGTTTATTCATTACAAACTTCAACCATTATTACCGTGTTTGATAAGTATAACGATTTCGACTACAAGATAAAGTAAACAAAACTTCATATTATTTATTACTTTTGACATTTAGTTTTGTATACAAATGTATTTGTACTATAATTCGGTATACATTTCAAAGAAAAAAAATATGGTTTATATTAAATTATTATTTTGAAAAAATAAGTAGACGAAATGAAATCTTTTATCTCATAAAACATTAAAACATTATTATATTGACCTATATTGCAATATAACTCTTTGTTAGTTTAATTAAAATTGTTATTTATATATTTAATATATTTTATCTAATAAAAAATGTCTTGTCCAACAATTGTATTTTTTTCCAGTAAAATTATATTTCTGTAATCGTCTATTTTTATCTCAAAATAAATTACGTGTATTTTTTCGTTCAGCATAAAATATCCTAAAGAAGATACGCAGTTGTATTTTACAGTTCAACTGATAGATAAATAGTTTTAATTAATATTTCAGTGGTTTCAGTACTGTGTATAAGAACAAAAATAAAAATGTATTGATTTTCTTGAGTGGGAAAACAAAGTGAACCTTTTTTTTCTGACGGATGATTTTTTTTTAATAGGTGCTAGAAACCCACACATAGTGCAATACAAATGTGACATTTGTTAACTCACATGGAATGAACAAAAATGAAACAAATAATTTCACAGTAACTTATTAAATAGGTCAAATAAAACTAAATTGCTAATATTAGTTCATAAGATTGTTTGGAGTTTGTCGTAAACTGCAATTGTCTGAGTTTTAGTAAATTTATATTGATTTAGGTTATAACGTGAGAACTATTAAAATTATAACTTTCAATATGGCAATACGTAATTAAAGTGAAACTTTCTCGTTCAACGAAAAGCAACGAATTATTATTATTTGCTCCAATTTATTAATGTATATTGATTTTATACAACTAAACGGTATCAATTGGAATGATTATAAATCTGTGACTTTCGAATTTCAAGAAACAAATAATTTTTAAAAACCAATGATAACGT
>PVMI01088100.1:0-10289 GCA_008528875.1 Aulacorthum solani
ATATCGTAATTGATAACGGATGTTTTATCACTTCCGACGTTTAATACCACTAACAATTCTAATAATAATAATATTTTGAATTTCGGTAACGCATTTAAAAATCGTGAAAGGATTAAAACAATGAAAATTAAAACGATCATTCCAAAAATTAGACTCTCTGGGGCAACTGCCCCTTTAGCCCTTAATTAGCCAATCCGTGAGCTTTAGTGGAATTTATTTGTGACGGCAAGATCGGAGTCTAGCTGCATGTACAGAATATTTAATGTAACACTTAAGCGTCATCATTCAATAATTTTAATTTTCTGACATATTTCGAGTTCCGACTGTTAAAAATCAAATTAGCTCGGTCTATGGATCTGACAACTTGTAAGTACGCCCTTACAATATTTTGTAAAAAAAAAATTCAAATACATTATCGATATATTATTATGTAGGCAAATAGAACCCTGTTATAATAATGGTGTACCTACTCCGAGCGTGCAGCACGCTATACTATATAATAATAATATGATTATACTCTTAGACTATTCAAGATTTTTCTCGTCGAGGCACATAGTATAGTATAATATTATTATACTGCAAGCATAGGTACCAAATATTATGTTATCACTCGAGTAGGTATTTTATTTTCATAATATATAGCAAAAATATAATAATAATACGCTACTTAATTTTTCCTCAAATTACTCGACAAATAAAATATTGAGAGGTTATTATTAAAGGGGAATCACTGTATAGTAGGAAAATATACAGTTTTAATAATGACATTTTTCAGTTTATTAGACAGAAATCTATTTATATTCTATTTGTGTATGAAAAAAATGTATATCTGACATTAGTAAAACTTATTATCGTGAGTTTGAATGTTATATATTTTGACATAGCATTGAGTGCTTGGAATTTTTCAATATTATTTTTTGTACTCGACACAGTTAGGTTAGATATTATTTAACGTTCGTAGTCTGTAAGCGCTTTATATAGAAGATTATTCTTATTGACTTTTCGACGATTATTCAATATATTGCTATATTATTTGTTTTGCGCGTGCTGCGTAGCACATGATATCTATTCTATTGCTCAAATAAAGCAGTAAGTGGATCATGATAGATTTAATGAATTCGGTACAAAATATTTTTGGATTATTTAATATAATATAATAACATTTTATTAACTGCTGAAAATAATTGTTTGATTATTTCAAGATCACGTGCGTTTATTGTTTTCGCATCAATAATGTTTTATATTTTATACTTCTATGCATAATTATTATTATTATTATTATTATTATTCACTCTCTCGTATTAGATAACAACATAATTTTATATACATTCTATCCTCATGCTTCCTCGGTATGTCTCTGAGCTATAGGATGGCATGGTAATAATGTATCTCGAGTAATTATACAATTATGTATATTTAATTATTTAATTCAATTTTAAAATAAAATATTAAAAAATTTAATAAAATATGCTAACTATGCACAGTTGATTTATTGGTTAAATATAAAACATATTATAGCATATTATATGACAATGTATTTGTTTCCAGCTTTACAATTAACAACAATAATATGGTTTACAAATAATTATGCAATGATATAATTAATGTATAATATTATTAATATTTGTGTATAACTATTTTTCTTCGAAGGATTCTATTGCTTTCTTATTCTCAAATTTGTATGTATAATATGTATATCGCAGTCATATATTCTTTTTATTGTGTTAATAAATACAGATTATACATTTTGGGAATAAATAGAAAAAAACTATTTTTGTCTATACATAGAATACTTTATTATAATAATATATTATAATACAGGAATGCCAATAACTATTTTGAATCAAATTGTTATTTAATTATTTTACATCGTTGGCGTTTAATGGTTGTTGGAAAAAACGTCATACGTTCTGTTGTTTGATATTATTCATTTTATGCATAGAACATGGAAATCGAGTGCTTGATAATAATTAATAATTATTTTATGTCATTATCTCCATTCGTATTTTAATTCATAATTCGCTGAGGTCTATAATACGTCCATATTTATGTTCAGAATATATATATATATATATATTATATTAATACCTACCGTCTTCGATAGTGTTCGTTAAATCTTTGAGGGTTATCGATTTTTCGTGTAGTCACGTCTGGCCACTTATGCGGTCACAATTCCGTATAACGAGCAAACTAGTGTGGGTCTATGTAATGTCGAGTGCGGGCTGTCGTGTAGTATTGCACTGTACGTAAATCTGAAGAGATTAACCTTAGAAAATAATATCGGGACGTTTCATTTGGCGTCCTTTAAATTATATTATTATTAACTCGGCTATGTTATTGACGTAGCACTCTGAGTAGGTACATAATAATATGTAAATGTATTATAATATTATGTACATGCGATAATGCAATAATATTTTAAGTTTTTGTTTTGTGGATTATAATATTTAATTATGTATTTGTTCCGTCTGTGATAAGGTACTAATAAAAATGTTTTTATTTTGTATGTTGCAGGTAATATTTCAACCGAGAATTTATATTGTATACCGTTAAATATAAGTAGGTAAGTACCCACCTAATACTATATAGTTATTATTGATGGTACAAGTATAATATTATTTGACACACGAGTGTAACAATCTAAACCAGCAACGTACACCACATATTAACGAGATAATTCCAACTGATCGCAGTGCAGTGTGGTGCGTAATATAGCACAACAATTAAACGCCTAAGTAAATTCAACTTAAATTTCATCAGAAGACGACCGGCTTGCTCGTCTGCTGAATAATATAATATCGATTAAAACCAATCGTCGCTGCTTTTCGATACCGACTATACGAGTTCTATTAAATTATGTGTATATTTTTTCCGTTGAATTTATATCGTTTGTACCGTCTTCGTCGTATTTGTAGGCTGCACAGTAAGTCGTGTATAGTGCTGGAATCGACGTTTAATTCATCTACGACGTAGGAGGTGGTGTTTGACTACCGTAGAAGTTTCCCATGTAATAAACGACTGTTGGGCACAAAAAGCTTTTGGCACAGGTTTCTGTCACTTTGCAGAACCTTCTCGCTGCGTTTTTTCTTTTTTTTTCAATCTCTATAGATAATTGAAACCGAAA
This sequence comes from Aulacorthum solani, assembly GCA_008528875.1. Classification (NCBI taxonomy): domain Eukaryota; kingdom Metazoa; phylum Arthropoda; class Insecta; order Hemiptera; family Aphididae; genus Aulacorthum; species Aulacorthum solani. Next base: position 3,125 of record PVMI01088100.1, read on the forward strand.
TCCTGCCAGAAAATCGCTGCAGTCTATATCGACGGGGAACCGAAACCGTCCAAGCGTCACATCGTGCTTTTTCCTGTAGTAATGGGTTGTTTCCTACTGACATGGTGATGAGGCAAGTGGCGCGCGAGGACGGTGCGAACAGTGGTAGTGGTTGTGGTGGTATACTCCCGGATACACGCGGTGAAATGAAGAGAAGAAAAAGTTTCCACACCAGAGATAGACAGAGAAAGGAGTCGGAGAGTCAGAGAAAGTCGATCGGCTGTGATGCGTCCGTTTTAGGGAATACTACGCGAATACTTACCTATATTGATATACATATATAATAATATAAAACTTACCTTCCAGCTCTACTGTAGAGACAAAGGGGTGGAAATGCGTTTTTACGAATGCCTTTTTCGTCCCTTATGCGTTTATTATTATCATATTGTTCTACGTTTCTCTTCGCTCCTCTTCATATCATCCAAACGGAATAGTAATAAATCAATAAAATAAACGATAGCAGATTCTTTGGGTCGTTCATGAGCCTTGTTTAGAACAGTATCTATACACCCGTATCAGCTGATAAATAAAATATATATTCGCAAGACCGATAGGTGTACAGTGTACACCACGAACATGTCATATTACTATAGAAACGAACGCCGTCAACGCGCGCCGACCGTAACAGACCGGAAGTTGCCAATAAGCTTTATTAGTATTCAATTAAATGTTTCGCAAACACGATTTTACGTGTCCATTGGAAATAACTATAGCACAGTGGTTTTTTCGCTTAAGGTCATCCTGAATCGCAGTAAATTCCATAATACCATGGCGTTAACGACTAATCATTAAAATATGTCAGAGGAATTTATATAGGTATTGTTGTTTTTAATCGAATTGCGCATTTTATAATAGGAATTCCATAAATTATTATCGCTTCTCTTTTTATACTTTTTATATATATTATATATTGTTTGGGACTAAAATCATCGTACAAACCTTAAATCACGAGCGTTCAACAAAATGTAATTTATTTAATATATTATTTATGTACATATATAGTGCGTGTTTCGTTTATCAGCCGTGTAATATATTATAACACTGTTTGCCGCGACCATAATATACCGCAATACCTACTAACCGTATACCTGTTATACCGCAATCGATTAGTTATAATAATATAATGTTGTAGATACTTAGGTAATATGGGAAATATTCGCGAGTAATTGGACACGGTGTTTAGCGCCATGCTACCCTATACAAAATATCTATTACCACGTTTGTATGTATACGTCTTTACAAATAATAACCATATACACACGCGATAAAAAATATAAAAACTGAGTAAAAATAATTTGATGAAATTTGAATATTATTAATAGGTTTGCTTATATTCTATTCTATACTATCATATTGTTATTATGTAGTGTATTTTGTGGAAATTCGATAAAGGACTTTTCTCGAGACAAATGCGTTTATATTTTGTCATGTAACCGCAAACTTCCCGAAATCGGTGTTTTTTGTGATTTCAAAACACGTATATAAAGTTTCAAAATACATCTGATTGTATATAATAAAAATAAAATCAACAATCCCATCGTCAAATACAAACAAAATTCGAACTGATTCTTCTTATCGTTAGAGCGCATATTTATAATATAATAAATAGTATATTATTCTTATAATAATGAGATAATATTATCTTTTATTTTATTTATTATTATTTAAACTTGCACTCAATGGGCGAGCTTGTAACACAAAGCTAACCATTGCACTTGAATTTAAATAAAAGTTTCTTACTTGAGAAAAGCTACTCTAGACAAACGACGAGACTACTGAGAATAATAATAACAGCAATTATAATAACAAACAGTTATTATAATAATAATGTTTGTTCGCCTTGCACTCAAAGAAGTATTGAGTGTATACGTTTTAGTGCATATTACAGATGTTTAGGTTCTAAGTCTCTTCGTTTGTTCCGAATGAAACGTCATTACGTTTAAGTTGAGCAAGAAATACCTTACCTGAAATTTGGAAAAAATAATGTTTAATTGTGTTCTTAATGAATTATGTTTATCATAAACTATAATATACTTTTCGACGCATCGAAATTCCAAATTTTTAGCCAATATTAAATCTCACAACGCTTACAAATTATTTTATAAAATAAACAAAAACACATTTTTGGTAGAATGGCAGCTAGAGGTGAGAGCCGTTCTGAGAAAAAAACAATGTTTTTGCACTAAACGTAATGCAAAATATTTCCTATATTTTTTCAACACAATTGTCTGCTTTCACACAAGTACCGCCGTTTTTTCATTAACGTTATTTAATCGATTACCTAATTGCGTATTTAGATTTGACGTTACTCACCCAACAAACCTTGGTTAGGGGAGTGATAATCAACATAGTTTTCACTACAACACCGCTGCGCACGTTATCGTTACCTGCCTATGACGGTGTATCGTAATAGTAATAATAATAATTTTATTAATTAATATAATATTATAAAGCCGTTGACGACTTTGCTTTCGGTTTCTCCAGCGGTGTGTAATATAAACATAATAATGTAATTTAGCTCGCGCGTGCCACATATACACATATATAGGACGGCGACGACCAATCGATTTCCACATATACACACGCGCACGCCGAGTTGTTGTCCGTTTCGTATTGTTTATAGTGTAATATATTATTATTGTTATATTATTACCGTTGTTGGCGTTGTCGCCCGCGTATATGTACGCGCGTTTCCAGTCACGTTTTCCGGAAAACTATTCCGACCGCACACACACATAATGCACGGAACCCATCTATATATATATAAAGTTTTCCTTATAATAATCGAATTATAGTATTACACTCCGAGCACACGCTCGCCAGTAAAAACACGATATTATAAACGGACCATAAACCGTCTCTAATCGGTTTTCGGCCGACGTTATTCCGCGAGGGATTTCACTCACCCGCCGGCGCCGTGCCCACGATGGTCCGTCCACGATGGATACGCGCGCGTGACGCACACAATATTATTATTACTACAACGCCACTACCACCGACTGTCAAAATATTACCGAAATCCCGGTCGATCCGCGTTCCGGCGGATAAGGCATGAACCCGACCAAGGCTCGGGATTAAAACGCCGTGGTTTGACAACACCGCTGCTGCCGCACGCTCGCCGGTGGTGGAGGTGCAGGTGGATGTGGCGGTGACGATCGTCCGTCCGCATCATCTCCCTGCGCGCAGGGGTGGTTTTAGCGTGAGTATCGTTTTTGAATATCAATTGAATTGGGTTTTATTTTCAATTATACGCACGAGGTGAATTTCGGTGGTTTCGCCTGCATATAGATCGACTCTTATCGTTCCCGTTAGGTATAATATAATATGAGAAGATTTCTTGTCAATTCTCGGCAACTCCAGTTGAAAAATAATAATTATTTTTATCATGAAATTAACCTGCTGCAGTAGGTATATTAAAAATACGTTACGATCCAGCTGGTATATCTACCTATAGATACTGTTTGTTAAGTGATCAATTAAAACGTCTTCAGAATCAAACAATTATTGAAGTTTTTCATGGCCTGTGGTATTTGAATATGTGACCTATTGTGACTTATTATAAAACATACATATTACTATGACATCCGAAAAAGAAACCTCTCGAATATGAAATATATTATATTATATTATAATGCTATCATAATATAGTGAGTTGAAAAGTTTATCACATCGAATCTAAATAGGCAAAAAATAATTCAAGCACGTAACAAGAAATTCAATTTCATTATTGATAATACCTAATTCTGTTTTTCATTTTCATGGATCTATAAAGGCGATGTGTTAATAAGGGACTCGGTACCTGACGTAGTACAATTATTATTAGTAACAATTGAAAAGTCTCATGAAATAACAATTATCGTCTGATTTCGGTTTAACTTGTAATAAAATGAAGATTTACAGATTTGGAATTTTATTTTTACTTATGTATGTATAAAAACCGTCATAAATTTAAAAAAACCTTTTAAAAAATGTGTCATTTTTTTACTCAGATGAACAAGTCCCGAAATATGTTCTATTGTTGTAGTTTATTGTAAAAATATTGAACATTAAAGATGAAATTGAATACGGGATATCGAAAAAGAACTTGAGAATTCGCTTAAATGAACATGAACTCGAACTAATTGCAATTTTGGCACTGTGCGTCAAGTGTGAACTGATTCGTTTGTAAAAAGAACTTTTCAATCACTGGGCAGCATATAACATGTATATAGTATATAGTATCTACGAAACACATTAAAATCGGTAGATAAACAAAAAAAGACCAAATCATAAGAATAGTTTCGTTGTATTTTTGAGTTCGTCACAAATCGTCACACACAATTATTATTACGGCGGCGGAGTATAATTCCTAATTTTGTATCCGCAGTTGCGTCGTATTTCGCTGTTCGAGATTAATTGCAAGTGTTGTCGTTTTATTCAGGATAAGAGCCACGTACAATTGCGCAGTGACCAGTTTAAACGTATATAAGTACGTCAAATTCTGTATTATTTCTCAAAAAATAATTATTGGATACTGCCTTCTTTTATCAGCACAAATTACGTAACGATAATAGGTATTGTTATTTATTTTAAATTGATAATATTATTTTCATATCATTCGTAATAAAAGTCATCCATTAATTTCATTATTAATACCTATCTGATGAACTACTGTATGTATGTGATATTAAAAATCTCTCAAAACCTAAAGTCGTTGACTAGCGCAAAATAAGGGGGTATTGAACCCAAAGCGCTCACCAATAAACTACCTATATAAAGTGTAATATGTTTTGACTCGTTACGTCCGTCACTGGAGTGAGATTCTAGAACATCGTCTGCGAGAAAAAACGTGCTGCCACCGAACCTCGGCTATGATTAAACGAAATTGCTTTAATCAGTTTAAAAAAGTTTAATGTCGATTCCTGCCGCAGTGCAGTGTAACCAATCTCGAGTTGTGATTTCGTTATTCCGTACATAAAACGTATTACGGAAAATATTATATACGTAATAATATATAACCATAAGAGCTCAATTTCGATACCTATATATTGGTACCTGCGTTCCCCGAGGAGTACTATAAAAGTTCAATCGAGTCCACTTTTTCCCCATGCACTCTGATATAATGTATTACATTCTATACATTGCAGTATCTTTGTTCTCCGCGCTACACATCAGCTTCTATATTAATTATTATTATATCATATTTTGCTTCGATTTCAAAAATATCCGAGAATTAAAAAAAAAACACCTAGTTACTATTTTTTGTTTCTTATCTCATGTTCATATTCAAATTTGATGCTATTATCAATGCCGCAGAACTGCAGCTGGGACACACGAACTTGCTCACTCCAAAACTCGAGTCAAAAGAGTACCTATTTATACATAGGTAGCGAGTCTAGTGTATCTATATTTGAATATCATTTTTCATAATTATAGTTGTTTTCAAAAAGTCTGCCAACAAATTAATTACACGTTTACCAGCTATAGCATTATCGAAATTGTATGATGATGATGCTTTTGTATAGTTTTGCACGTCACTAAATTATTAGCGAACCACTTCCGCCTTCACCTAGGTATACATAATAATATATTGATCATATTATATAGTGTAAAGTTATATTTTCGTAGCGGTTATTGTGTACCTGCCTCTAATATGATTCATAAAATATAATATCAGTGATAACAATAATAATTTAGTATGCTGTTGCTGTTGGTTAATTGTATTCATAAAATTATAATAGTGTACAGTGGACGGCTGCAAATATATTATACGTCCTCGGGCTTATCTCACTAAACTATCGAGATTAATCAACACTCCCTAATTGAATTGAACTGTTATAGTTATTGGTGTATCAGATGGTTTCTGACAAAAGGGTTATTCTCGTGCATCGCAGTGGCGGAGAACGAATTATTTATCTGTAACCGAACTATCCGGACTGAAGGTGATACGTGTTACACTTGGGTGAGATTCGGACCAGAATTTACATGAAAAGTTTCCGAGACGTAGATTAGGTTATTATATATATAGCAACATACGATATTATTATTTCTATGAGTTGTTCTGCTGTGCGTCCATAGCCTTTTGAATGAAATATAATTTACTCGTGGTATCGTGATAATATATAAATTAATTTATTTGCCGTTTGATTTTCGTGAAAGCTGCGTGTTGTACTTATTATACGTATTCAAACTTCATAACTTACTAGTTTCAAATGCATTTAATAAGTGTCATGTTATGTACACGTTCCTATATATTATTATATGTAGACAGAATTACACTAAACTAATGTAATAAGTTGATATCCGTCTGACTAAATTGACTTTCGAAAAATCCGTTTGATTTTATTTTTAGTGACTGAGTATGAAGGGATTCTAATTTTTTTCTTGGTTTTTAATATTCGATATCATGTTGAAATGTAAAAGTTTATTATATTTGTGTAGTACATAAATATATAATTTATTATTTACAGACTACAATGTGAATGGTACGTGTCTAAATCATAAATTAAAATAAAGTTCTTTTTATTTAGTAGGTCAAGCACAACAAGTGATCTCTACTTCAGGCTTATCAAATAATATATAATGTATGTGCCCGATTCATTAATGGGTTCACACCAACGAAATGTTTGATAATACTTATAATATATCTCAATAATTTTTATTATTATACTGGTATGATAAATTAAAATAATTGCTGATTAATCGTTGTGACTTAAAACGCAATCGATAAAATAGTATTACGTATTGCATTTAATAATAATAATAAAATAATATTATATCGAACGACATGTCAGAGGTTTTCGACTGTCAGATTTGACCCATGTTGTATTGTTAACGATTTCATTGAATGACAAAAATATAATAGGTAATAATTATCATAAGCTTTCAATTGTCCAAAACAGTTTCCTAGGACTATCACCTTGTTCTGCTGCAGATGTACGACTGCTGTGTATTGACAATAAAAATGTAACACAATAATAAGTTGTGACATATTCCAAGCGGATTACAAGTATTTACTCATAACAGTGCAATGATCACAACAATATACATCACACTCGTACACGTACATGTATCTGCGTTTTAAGTTTTAACCCGTAGGTATCAAGTTTTATGAAATGCTTTAAACTCTTTATTATTTATTTTTTTT
>PVMI01088100.1:10368-22142 GCA_008528875.1 Aulacorthum solani
GATTCATATATTTGAATCTGACAATCGTACTCTACTACTCTACTAGGTACTCCTGTACTAAATATGTGACATTATTATGCATAACAATCAATAGTAGTCAATATCTATTACTGCAGCTATTATCTGCACTTATAAAACGTTTGGTAAGGACTTAAATATCATGCCAGCAGTACGCGAATACTTTATTAATAATCATTTATCGAATGAGGCTATTCAATGAGCGTATATATAGAAAATACACAATATTCCGCGAATGTAGTAGGCGAAATTTCACTCTCAAACGGCACGTAATCCTATTAAATTTATCATATTTATATGATAAACACGTATTATATCGCGGAGAAACTGAGAACACTACTAGATGACGTCAATAACATCGCTGAGGACTCGATGAAAGTGAATTTTAACACGCGGCTATATACGTTCGACATTTGTCATACTAATAATATAATAATATAATATTTGCACACATCATACAACACGCGGCTATCATTATTGTTACTTTATGAATAATACATTCGTGCGAATGTGTGTGTGTGTGTATGTGTGTGTGTGTGTGCATAGACGGGAGGTGCATGGCTGTACACTCGCTTGTCTGTAGGTATCAGTAAAATATGAGTGCATATAGTAATTGCATATTATTAATATACACTGCAGTTAAAAAAAATGTGCCGAGTCAAAACCAATATAGCATTATAGCGCCATATCGGCGCGGGGAGTAGAAAGTTGAAATAATAATCATCAGATATAAATATCGTCATTTAATAAGAATTGGGTTTTTTTTCTTCAAATAACTCATAGGTGTAGATATAGCTAGTTAAGTATGTAGGTATTTTTCTTATATAATAGATATCGAAATAAATAAATATGTACATTTTTTTTTTCAAACAAAATTAACAGCTCCGACCAACACGACGACGTTTCAAATATTTCCATTAAATATTGCATAATATTATGTTTTTGGTATTTGAAAATCGAACAACAAGAGCTTATACTTTTGGCATAAGCATATCTAACTATAGTGCCCAATTAGTTTTATCTTCTTTGTGTTCTCGTCACGGCTCAAGTGTTAATAATTGCGTAAGATCGTTCGAATTTCGACCCCCCTGCCCCATTATTATTATGATATAGGTTAGGGTGTACTGATTTGTGCTGTACTCGCAAAAAATATTAATGGCGTTCGACTTCGGGAGTGACTCCCAGTAGATGGTAGAACGGTTTCCGAAACAGTCGACTCAGTGGAGTTCTCGGAGAATTATAATAGATTGATAGTTGTACATCTTCGGACGAAAAAATACCGTACCTAATATGACATTGTGATTAGCTTGATTAGTTATATGACTCGTATTATATAATGTATTTCGACGATTTATTTTTAAACGATTAATGCGATTTTTTTCACGTGCTTACGTTTAGCACTTATTTGAACATAATAATTCATAACTTTGTGTAATGTTTCGTTTTGGTTATAACTTGTAGGTAAGCTCCAATAGAGTTGCATTTTGTTTTAGTTGTCCTCGTTTAGTCTTCGGGGTTGTATGCGTTTCGGGTGCATAAACCTTTTAAACGACTTAATTTTCACGTTAGGAATGCAATTTTCGTCGATGGGTTATTCCCGTCCTATACAGGCTTTATCCAGCCCTTTGTTGTCAGAGTGGCAAAAGTAGCAGCGCGAGTTGCTTTCGTGATCGAGGAATAGATATTCGGTGAGCCACGACCTGTCACTGCAATAAACACCGGCGGCTGTAGGTGCATTTGGCATTTATACCACTATATGCTATATTATTTGTTTTTGTAAAAGTACTTTGCATGCCGAGGGGGGAACATACCTAGCATACCTTCTAAACACGAGCCACTACTGTTTACTATTACCGCGTGGCCGGTGCTGTCGTAATATCATATGATTATAATAGTATATATATTATGTATAGGTACTATTGTGTGTTTACATAAAAAAAACCATTTATAAATTACGAATTTAACTAGTACATAGACATATTATACAGGATGATTCTTTTTATCGCAGACTAGTAGCAATTTATAGAAAATATGCGGTATTTAAAAAAAAAAAAAAATTTCAAGAACAAAATATTAAGTACATTCAACGAAGGAGTGAAAATAAGGTTACTGCCATCGGGTCATGAGTTTTACACGTTTAAAGAGAAACTATTTAAAAACTCCTTGCAATACCTATTTCCTATAACATCATATTATATGCGCAGTGTGGTTCACGATAAACGAATCACTCTGTATACATTATCGTGCACGTATAATGATAGTAATAATATGCATCACAATAGACGTTCGTACCACTGCCCTACTTACTTATAGTGAAACACACGCTGCTCGGCCGCACGAGCAGTCGTCTATCCTCGAGGGGCTTACGAATACACTATCTACCTATCTATCTACACATATACAAACACATTATACCTAGCTGTATGTATATATATATTTATTATTAAACGAGCTAGTAAAATTAATATATCATTAATCGACACACACGTGGACTTCTAGATCTTTGACACACGATACAAATAATATTACAATAATATGCACTTGTAGGTACATAGGTAGGTAGTCCTAATGAATTCGTTATAGTAAGTGAGCGTTACAATATAATAATATGGTTTGAATCCTGCGCATGATACGTAAAAGTGTAGAACAACCGGTCTCGTTTTTTGTGTGTCTATTATACTATTGACACTTACAGAGGCATATTATTATTATTATTATCGCTATATACGTCTAAATCTATATCAACGAACGTTCTATTATATTTATCTGATAATAATTTATGTCTCGAATAAAAAGAAAAATGTAATTATATGATTAAAAAAATACGACGTGCCATAATATTATACGACGACACAGACGGATTCCGCGCGTGCCTTACTGCCGCTATTATGCCACCATACTCGAAGTTTCAGTGAACGTAGACATCGTGTATTATTATATTAAAATGGTTTTCCCAAATTATTAACAACATTAATACTATCATTAAAGACGCCTCTGTACGCGTGCCTCGGTCTACGATTTTTCACAGCGTTATTATTATTATTATTCGCCGTCGCAGCCCACGCGCGTATAATGCGTTATACTCGAATGTTATTACTATACGTAGCAGTAAGAAAACCAAATAATAATATTATGATAAGTACTCTATACGCGTGGGTGGAATAGTGATATTAAATTTTGCGCGCATAACCGTCGCACCAAAAGCCATATCGGCAACTGACTGACGGTCTCTGGACGATCATAGTGGTGGGGGGGGGTGAAGAGGTGGAGAAAACTGCCCGTCTAGAAATGAAAAATCGAAAGTTTAGCTGTAGTTTTTGGCTCTGCAATATGCCGAACAGTGGAAAGTATAAAAATATTACACCGAGGCCATCGACTCCCATTTCTATTTTTCTCTATGATTTATCGCGTTCGTAATTTTCCTAAAAGTAAATATATTATATATGTACATAGTTTTTTTCATTTTCCGTTAAATCACCACCGCCAGCGAGCACAATACATATATATTGTACTTCACTGCGAGGGGCGGTTCCGTGTGATTGCCGTTTTGTCGTTAATGTTTTCGCGCTACACACGCTGTACTTTATACAATATACAGTAATACACCAAGCACACACACACACACACACACATGTGCAATATTTGTGTCGTGGATTCGAGAGGTACTCGTGTACGCCTGCTACGCGCTGTTTCACCGCCGCGGTAGGCAGTAGTTGACCTTTCACATTTTTCCCGGAAAAACGCATGAAACCGCGTAAGTCGAGAGTGTTATAATGAGTAGCAGTGAGTGTATATGGGTGTTTTATATTATAACTCGAAGTACGGTGATGGCAATACTACATATAGTAGCTGGCATGTGATACTTTTATGTTTTTTTCGTCACATCGACGATTGCATAATATGATAGAAACAATAATGTGCATTATAAAATAGTATCATACCTACTCTAAAATATAATATTTGTTGGCGTACCTTATAATGTAATGTTGTTATTTAATTGACTGCAATAAACGCAAATAATAAACTGCACCTCGAACCTACCGATAAATTATATAATATAATATTAATATACCACTATTATAATATTGTTTCCAATCACTACTGGTAAGGGATAAGGGAAAATGAAGCTGAAGACCAACTCGAAAAGAAAAATAAAGTTCTTGTAAACTATTTGACTTCCTATACTGATTGTTTGACTATTGTTTCTGTGTCCACCATAAATACGAAATACAAATTCGTTCGTAATCGATTTGGAAAATGTTAGACTTTATTTGTACACACTTATTCTGTTATATACTGAGTATGAGTATGACAATATCATATGGACTTGTTCTATGTCACAGAAGTTCTCAACCTTTTTTTTGTTTCGTGTCACCCTTAGCCACTAATAACCCACACTATCATAGACTTTATGATAATATTATACTTTAGACATTTTTCTATTGACTGTTATTTTAGTAGTAGTTGTTGTAGGTAATAAATTCGGCTCAGCATGTTTGTGCGTTAAAAATCATATTATTGGTGGCACACTAATTGTTTGTATTATATAACAATACTTATTGCATTTACCGTTAGCATTAATATAGTATGTATAGTTTAGCATGTTTACTCACGAATTTAACGTTCTTGTTATTGGGTACGGCCAACTGATATTTGTTGCTTATCATAATAAAATGTGATATTTATTATTAGTTTGCGACGTTTGATATTGTAAATTATAATCAAACTATAATAGTTGAAGTCGTTCATGAGTGTGTCACATAAACTCACACGATGTCGCGACGAGTAATGTTCTGAAAATTACAGTTTATATTTTTCTTTCTTTACTTTTCTCGAGTCCCCCCCCCGCATTGAGAGAATTTTAAACAATATATTTTTGTGGCTGCCATCTTATATATCTCGTAACAGTGTTTATCTATGTATATATACGTAATATAGAGCAGGAGTCAGTGGTGTAAAATCAAAAAGAAAAAATAACCGTCAAACATATATTTTGTCGACAAATTACATCGAGACTAATATAGAACGACATGACGTAATACATATACTGCTCGGTTTACTACAGTTCAGTCTTGTCTGTGGCATATATATTTCTATGTGTGTGTGGGTACGCAATAAACTGAGCGCGTATTATAGGAAACAGAGCATTTTACGATATTTCGCTGCTCCACTCGACCTCGTTACGTTACTACCCTGCACCAAGTCAAAATAATATGGCGGTCACGCGATTATTTCGTATATACCAGGAGCGACGAAAATCGTTATGATCGATGTGAACACCGTTTTTGTGAGCCTCGATTGTTTTCCCGAATACGCAAATATAATAATATATAAACCGATAGTGGGTCCAGCGGTGGAGAGGTGATGTGCGTAGTAACAGTCGGGTTCGTTCGTATTTCATGAAAAAAAAAAAAATCAATAAATATTAAAACGCGTCCCTCGTTTACGTCATAAATGTATAACATTATATTGGCATGCCCTGACTGCGGGAAAATAATTTCTGAAATGAAGCTCGGCGAACTGTACGCGCCACCAACGTCATCGACCAAAACTCAAACAAATAATCTATTTAAGACTTTTTGATTCGGCATCGCGTCATAGTTATCCGGCTGCAGCTGTCGCCTAACACGGACGATGTATATGACAGCGTGGATATGGTTTAAAATAGCTGTATATTACGAATGCGTTTATGTATCTTTCGGCGGGACGGTTTACGTTTATCACCTAACCTTGCAGCGATGCCCGATATAGATCGTCATATCGTTATAGACTAATACAGTGGATCGCGGGTGGAGTGGTAATATATTTCAAAATATTGAACTTTATTCTATAGAAAACCGTCCAAATTACGTGCGTTTAGAAAACCCATGATATAATATAATACTAATTAATATGATCGCTAGGTGATACATTTTTTTCGACGTGCGGTCGAATTTTTAAATTGATATAACACCGGTGACGTGGAGTGAAGGGGACGAAAATTAACTGTGACCGACAAAAAAATAAAAATAATTCGTTAGGTACACGAAATGGATGATGTGGGGTGCCCCTTCGCCTCTCCAACACCGCACGTGTTGTGTACACAAAAACACTAATACACAAGCATACAGATGTGCCCGCACTCGGCGCACACAAGCGCATGCGCGTATAAATATATTTGTTTATCTTGGCTCGTTGAACAGCACTTTAGACTGCTAGTCCTTTTAGCTTAGGGTCTCTCGGTGATTATTTAAGTGGCTGACGACGACTACGACGGCAGCGACGGTGTTTTAAAGTTTCTCCGCGATAAGGGTGCGAGCAAAGACTTTGTGCGTTTATGTAGTCAATAGTGTATGTATTATACATATATATATATATATGCATACACGTCTTATACTTATATACTTGGCGTTATTATTATTATTATGTATATGCTACGCGCGTATGGAGAGAGAGAGAGAGTGAGAGAGATAGAGTGAGTGAGACGGAAGAACTGCTGTTGCTGCTGCGTTCGGGATATTCGTGCTTGTTTACACGGGCAATTGTGTGCACCGCACCCACCTTAGTTCTTTCATCCCTCGTCTCGCCAACCCTGCCATCACCATTTTATCGGCGACGATGACGACGCCACTGACGCCGTAGTATTCGTGTGTATATTTTATTGCTCTCCAGAGTGAGTTCACCACCGCCGTCTACCCGAGTGTATAATTATAATAATAATAATAATAATAATAATAATAATAATAATAATTATTATTATTATATTGTAATATCACTCTAGTATAGAAAATATGTGTACGATACGGGTGCGTCGTATATATACCTAAGAGACACGATATAACGGTATGATATATTATATCTGTTTTATACGAACTGTCTTTACTCTGTACGCAGCTCTTATTTCGGTAATTCGCGAATATACAATACATATATATGCGTGAGTGTGCACTGTGCGTGTGTGTTTGTGCACGCTCCGCTCCCGCTTGTTTGCTAGCGCGGGACGTCATTAAATATTTGCTATTCAATGTCAATTCGTACTTAACAAAATGACCTACCCTCCCGGCTGCATTAGAAGCCTCCACTAGTTGGCACACATTATCCTTTATATATATGTATATAAATACGGCACACGCACATGCAATTATATATATGTATCGTATGCGTGTTTGCTCGACGCATTAACCGTATATCGATATAGGTACGCGACCTATGGCACACCGTATAAAACCAACCACCACACCCTGACCACTACCTAGGTCCCGGTTTCGACAGGATGTAGATATCGTATGATAAAATTAAAAATAATACTAATATTATTTATCTCGTCATCGTATGAATATATATATACACATATAAATAGTTTTTTTTCAACACCTAGTATTTGTTATTCGTCGCCTTATTAAATATTGTACTTACCTATAAAATGTGTAATTTGTGGGTTAAGAAGTTTTTTTCGAGGTTTATCCCGGACAAACCCGAGGAGGGTCAGGATGCCGTCGAGCGCATGTCGTCCGGTGGCGTAACGCCAGAAAACGAATTTCGAAAACTTTTTAATTTCGCCGGAGTATAATACGTGTAGTTTTTTTTTCTGGGGGAGAGTACCGTGTCAAACTGTTACGGAGGGATTGAGCTGAGGACGTCTACCACGATTTTTCGACGCGTGTACAGTTAAACAGAGACAAAAACGAATTCAACCGCCTCTGTCTCCTATCGTCTTATACTCGGTCACTGTAGTTTACCTATTGATGGGTGGTTTTCTTTAATTTTATTCCAAGTGCCACAAAATTCTGCATGGTGCTAATCCGTTGATTTGCAGTGTATGACTTTGTGTGTGAACGTACGGAATGATCCATTCATTGAAATAATTATTTTTTTAGAGAACACAACACGTTTTTGAAAAAAATATCTTTTACATAATATAAATTTGTTACTCATCGGTTATGGTTGGGAACTGTTTGAAGTAATGCTAATTTTGTTCGTCTTAAAAAAAAAGGATCGTCAAATTTCGTAGTCTCGTAGAATCTCATAATTGAATTTATTATCTAGACTATATATATCTACACTTGATAGACATCTATTATAAAAGGTAAAAAGTGTTTTAAATAAATCTTATTATACTAATATTAATTAGAAACGAAATTATAAAAATACTGTACCTGCACAAGTGGTCCCTTGATGTTTGTTAAGGTATTTGTCCTTAAATGTATAAATACAAAAATGTTGTACTTTGAATTAGTATAACCGAGTAGCTACCTGCTTGAGGGTACTTATATTGAAACCTCGATTAAAATTTGCTACAGGATAAATTATTTAAGCTCTAATTATTTTTAATTAAACGAGGATCCGGCGTAAACGGTTTTCACGGTGGTCCCTAGAGTGGTTCTTATGTAAAATATTATTATCATTCGTCTATCTGCGAAGTAACCTACGGAATGTGAACAAATGTAATGCAATATTTTTTTTTCAATAATCACGTGTTATCGCATCTGCCTGCACTTGGCGTTTAGCATTTCGAAATAGTCTATCTGTCGTGTATACTATTTAATATATTATTATGTACGGTATAATAATATTATACAATATATTATCATGACGTACAATTATTATATTATATTCTTGCTGTAACTTTGTTTAATCGTTTGGTTAATACCTGACCAACGATCTAATCATACACTATAATATTATGTCATTATTATGTACAGCGTATTATTATCGAAGTATCGTAGTAATTTGTTAGTAAACGCTCGAACATAAATGGTAGGTTATTATAATAATACATAAGTATCTATAATATATAGTCACGTATATATACATATTATTATAGCTTCTATATATTATGAGATCTGAACGCATTGCTATCACACATGGCTGCTGTGGGCTCGTGGTGGCGTATGACGCTGCTGCTGAAGTCCGGGCAGATTTTCAAGAAAATTTTTTTTTTGTCAATGAAATCGATATTTAGTACTACGGGAAGGGTGTAAGTTGTAAATAATTTTTGAATGTCGGACTGCCCATCAATAATAATAATAAAAAAAAATTCACGTACACGATATTATTATAAAAAAAACCTATTACAAAATATTTCAATACTCGTGTTCATTCGTAAGTATATATTTCATATAATATATGCATAAATATGTAGCATACATAAATATTTGTCATAAAAACAGATCGTTTTCATCGCTCTTGAATTATATATTATAGCATATATAGGTACATATATACTGAAGTACTGGCGAATTTTTCAATATTTAACTTGCACTGAAAGACGTAATACTGAGTAGGTACTTGCTATTCTCACAAGTAATAACATTTGTTTTCTCAATAAACTACATTTTTTATTATTATATCAAAAATAAATGTACCGATCTCATAAACGGGGCCTAACATAATATACACCTTACACGCGGTATAGCTATTATAAGAAGATATACCACTAGGGCATATTATAAATAGTAATAATATAATGGTAAAAATGTGTTATTTTAAGTATTCGAACATATAGATAAAAATATTTACTTTAATATACAAATAGGTAATAATAATATTATATCGACGATATAAGTGCGTATTTAAACACATAAAATATTATATAATAATAATGTGTCGTCATATTATAAACTTACAAGTTTTTTGCGTATTCAATATATTATTATATAGGTACTGGCACGCGTTTTGAAAATTAAATGTTATTCGAACAATAATTGCCACCCTCGATTGCAGTAAAAAAGATACGCCAATGTAAATATTTTGTCAATATTAGTTTTCAAAAGCGGTAAGTCGTAAAGTTTATTTACTCGTTCGTTTTCGTTGTATTTTTAGTCTATTTGAAGAAACGATTTTCTCAAGTCTTTTTATATATTTATTTTTTTTTTTACTCTCGAGCTTTTACACACATATATATATATAAACATTTGTGTATCTGAAAAGCTATTCAATATTTTCTTTTTATTCGGAGCCATTGCCATTGACATACGCGCGCATTGCGAAACTGATTAAAAATATTTTTTTGGAAACCAAACCAGTTATTTCATCTTACTTCCTTTTTCACTCGAAAAATCGACCGCGTATCGTGCAACGATAAATTGTTTTACTACTACTCTTACGTCGGCAGCATTAATCACTGTAAAAGTTGTGCATGTATTTTTAAAACCTAAAACACGATTTCTAAAAAAAAAAAAATGAAGAGACAGAATAATTTTAGTGATTTCTTGTACTCTAACGCGCAGCTCATGAACCACAAATAACAACAGTTTTTGTACCCAGTAAGCATGCGATGATATCGTTTCGGTTAATATAATACATATTGAAAATTTATGCAAAAGTGGTATAATATATTTTTTAATAATATTAGAATATAGAGATATTTACAGGTATCAGCGGTATCTATATCGTCATTACCGGATACGANNNTTTTTTCTGACTTCTGTTTAGATATTAGGTAGTAACACAAACGACACTAAATATTCCAACAAAATTCGTGAATTATTACTTTCGGATAACCGATGTTGCGGTCATTTTTCGATATAAATGGCAAACAAAATACAATTTCACTCACAAAAATAAATTGTAGCTCGTCGGTTGAAAATCTCTGAGATTTCACGGTAAAAGTTTATACCTACGCTCTGATAAAATAAAAAATATTAAGGTGAATGTTCTATAATATTAGTATATACTTATGCATTTTTTATCTTTCATATTTATAAGCCGTTGTGTTTTGTCAGTCATAATAACGTTATGCGTGTAAACATAACAACCATTAAAAAATATCACGCGTCGTGTGTACCAAGTTAATTCAACTGACAGCAAATAAGTTTCGCTGGTTTTACCATAATTCACGTGAATTTTTGATTTCGAGTGGTGATTACACAACGAAACAACTGTGCAATCCATCCGCTTATTTTTTAATTATTATAAATTTAGGTTCTAAACAGATTTTTATTTTACGCTACCTGCTAGCTTTTTTGAATGTACTGGTAGTTCTGTGCCTATATTATTATATATTTACGTAAATATTATAACTTATAAGCCACGCAATAATAGTTCGTTCTTGCCGTTGAGTGATTAATACAATTCGACATAATTTTTTGAGTTTCATACCAGCTAAATATTTTGAACGTTTCGTAAAAAAAAAAATGTTTCTTGATAACTAAGTTGGGTTTGCAAAGCTTAGCCTTGAAAACTGTTTAACATTTGTTCGTTTCAACGTAGATATATATCGCGATGAACATTCGATACTATACTATTTAGTCGTGCTCGCGGAAGTAATTTATTTGTTTTGAATGGACACCGGAACTTCGGAGGTACTAATATGAAATTATTCGACGTTGTACTTAAATTATATGTCTATAGCTTTATTAAAAAAAATATCAAATAAAGTTGAATTTATTGTTCATTAAACTAAAATAATTAGCAGCTTAATATGTTTTAGTATTGACTATGCTTGTATTTACTTGGGTATAAATATTCAACTTAATTGGGCCGGGAAGTAGTTAAAATAAAGATTAAAAAAGTAAGCTGGGGTTTGATCCCAGGGAGAGTCAGTGATTTTATGTTAATTTGAATTTTATAGCTATAAATAACTATCAATGCGCTGAGATAATTAAGATCGAAAGAAATACCTATATAATAAGGAGATAAAATGTCAAGACTATATAAAATATGTAAAAACTTTCGTTGATTGATGTTCGTCGGGAAACAATATATTATACATATTAGAGTGTATAATAATGTATATATTTTTTTATATAAACAAAAAAACTTATGGACATATTTTC
>PVMI01088111.1:0-11458 GCA_008528875.1 Aulacorthum solani
TGTAACTATATTGATCTTATAACTAATATTATTAAAATACAAACTTAAATATAAAACAAAACGTACTATATATTTCAAACTGAACTGTATGTTAATAATTTAAATTTTCGATTTGAGATTGTAATATAATAAAATTATGATATTTACCTGTTCGTAAAAAGATAATTACACAAATATTACTTTACTGAAAAAAAAAATTCTTAATATTTAATAGGATTCTATTGGGATTCTAAAGACTTAAGGTACCTTTTTTCATTCAATACAACTTATAAGTAGGTACTTATTGGTACTTATAGATTCTATTTCACTGTGTGTTAGCTTGATTATAATAGGTATAGTCAGAGATCGATAAACATTTTATTACGTATAATTTGTAAAAGCAGGCATACTGATGATTACTTATAATAATAAGTATAATACTACGATAGTTCAAGGATTTCAAATGTATTGGTATAATTTATTTTATTAATGTTAAGCAGGGGTATAGTAAAAGTTTAATAATTAATTATTATTATTTTTCCCCAAGCAATTTTCAATGAATAAATATAATACATTACATCGTACATATCATTATATAGGTACTATATATTGTATAACGAATATTAATGATTAAACTTTTAAAGACAATTTGTAGTATACAGTTTATTGTAATTATATTATCTGTAAAGTTATGATGTAGTAAAATCGGGTATTGTTTGAAAATTGAAGTTACGTGCGTGTACAAATCATGAAAGGTAAATTATTGTTTAACGTATAAAACCGCTTATACGCCGAAACGGTTATACTCATATTGTAAACATAAACTACATAATTCGAACGATCAGTAACTCAACATTTTTCAAGTTTGTTATAAAAAAAGTGATAATAATGTAGTGTGTAATGAGTAGAATTTAGTTTACTATAATACCTATGAATATCTGTGAATACCTATTACACGATTTACCCAGAAAGTAACCAGCTAATTGAAGTGTGCAGCTTTTTTCTGGTGGTAAAGTGACGTGGTTTAATCTGTGAAATCTGTGTTAGATTGAAATCTAGGAATCAACATTTTGGACTCAAATTCACTGGCAAAATACTGTATGACAAAATTTCAAATTATCATGGCAACAGAAATTCGGATCGCAGTTAATAACTTTACGTTTTATGACTTATAAAAACAGTGATAACAATGTAATATACAATAATTGTTGTTAATGAGTATAATTTAATTCACTGTAATATTTTAATGTAACATAAGTATGCACAACACGAATGCATCTAGATTGTACCCGCCTAGTTGAAGTATGCGACTATTTTTCTGGTGCTAGAGTGACGTTTCTATAGGTCAGTGGAATTAGTTTTACACTTTCGGACTCGAATCCACTGGGAAATACTATGTGACCAAATTACAAACTATCGAGAAGATAAAATAATAGGGCGGCATTAGTGGATGTCATAATATTATGCTTCCAGATGAGATTTTAGGTTAATATTGGCAAGGTAACAATACGACCTCGAGACAATAAGACCACAGGCGGCATTAAGACCAACAAGGTGACAATAAGACTTCAGTACATTAAGACCACGGGTGAAAATAAGACCTCAATACATTAAGACCATAGGTGAAAAGAGGACCTCAGTAAACTAAGACCACAGGTGGCAATAAAACCAACGAGTTGACTATTAGACCTATTTGTCCAATTGTATCTAGTTTTTATAAAATTAAATCGAGACAAAAAGGCCAAAGGTTGACCACGTGGTCCATTTGTCCCGAAGTCTCACTGTACTTTTCCCTGATCAAATACATTTCAGTATATATAGGTTAGGTAGTACGTACATATTAATAAAAACATTTTATAATAATTAATAACTATTGATTTATGAATATTTAATTAAAATTATTAAACTAATTATTATATTTAAATTGCATTCAGTGAATATTTATAAACTTTATGCTGTTTAACCTATTTCACTTCGTTTATACTTACTCACTTGTATAGTAATACATACTTTGTATTCAATGTAAAGTAACTGAAAGATATCAGATATATTTACTCACGACAAAAGTATGGTGAATTGACTATTCGTGACGCCGTGTTACTAAAATTGTATTACTCGACTTATCGAGTGAAAGACTTATGAAAGACTTTCCGATATTTTCTAATTTTATTTTCTATAATAATTTAAAATTCACAACCAACAATACCATCCGAGATTTGTTTATCTGGCCTACATTATAGTCGACCTGTAACAACATTATTTTTCTTTAATAATTTAAGTTCTACCTGGTGAGCACTTGTAAATCAAACCAGCTTCATAAATGTTAAAAAGTTATTAAAAGGATATGATTAATATCTTTTTAAAATTCATAACTGACCATATATATTCAATGAGATGTTAAATTATTTAGCAATATCACATTAATACTGATACCTTTCTCAACTAAATACATATTTTAATACATTGCACTTTTTTGAACATGTTGTATGAACATACATTACTTTTCGATTTTCATCCATTTCACTGCACTTATTTATAAATTATAACCAAACTTATAAGAGTATACTAAATGTACTCCATTTTTAAATGTTTTGTGTTTACCTTTACGTCAAATTAACGTTATGTTAAAGATCACTAAAAGACAATTAATTAATTAAATTCAAATGTACCATGAGTGGGTAATAAACTATTACAGTGACGGAAATTTGAAGACTACCAACTGAACAGTGTAAATCTCAAAATGTTATACCAATCTTAAGGTTGAAAGAAACCTTGGACGTACAGCTGTGTTATGCAAATGGGCTTACGCTACAGGTTGCGAACTACAATATTGTCTTAAACCATTCTTTTAAATTCACGTGCATTGTGTTTTTCTTATTTCACATCACAAAGACCACAATCAGAAATCCGTACACACGAGCAATACAAAACGTATTTGTTAAGCACGCAAGCGGTATATACCACTTATAACCTTTAATCAAAATCGATGACTGGTTTAGTGAGTAAGCAGCGTGCATTGTAAACAAATCACCACAAAGAGAAGTGGTTTTATGTATTTATGATGTGGTACCAATTGTAGTTTCCTGAAAAAAATAAACAATAATCGAACGAACTTTAATCGTATCTGATTTGGCAAACAATCGGGGCCCGTATCCACTTGACTAGATATTTCCGGGTGGCGCTCCGACTCTACCGGATATGGTTTTTCGGTGGCCCAGCAAACGCGACCGGTGAATTAACTGCCAGCCGTGTTGTCGGTGGCAGGGCCACAGTCTAAGCATCTTAGCTCATACATAACGGTCGGTGAGCCATAGGGTAAAGGGCAAGAAAATGTTCGGGAAAACCTTTATGTGAGTTTAATGCAATAAATTTCGAGCGGAGTGAGTCGGAATTGCCTCGGTGAGGAAACGGGTCGTACAACCGTTCGACCGTAGTGACGACTGTTTGGCTACCATCCAAGTCGTTATCAAAAAAAAAATTCCTATATAATATCTAAGAGTATGAGCTAAGAAGAAAACAACATCCCTTTTATTAATAAAACCCGGGCGGTTATTTTTTATTATTGAAAAAATAGACGGTTGTCAAGCATAATGACAAACGATGGTGACAGGTTGCACGGAATTTCTAATGCTCGTGAGGCATTAGTGCATTACCAATATTCTGAAAACACTCATCATTTATCTTATATTGAAATGTATTTTATCACTTTTTTATATTTATTGACGTCGTTATCAATTTTATCTATGCATATTATAATATTATAATAGGTATATTACTATGTGTTTGTGTATGCTATTTCGGATTTTGTCATAAACCGAAACCCGTAGTGCAAAGTTTAATAGGGTAAAAACAACACAATAATAATATTATACTGAATAGACGAATTCGTTTTGAAAAATAATTTTAGATGCGAATATATTATGAGAAACCTTAGTTTATTATTTAATCAATAAAATGTTTTATGTTTATAAGTTTTAGTGTATTCAATTTATATACTTATTGTCCCATTAGTTAGTTGTTCATAATATTAATTATTGAGTTAAAAGTATGTTGCAATAAATATATAACCATTATTAGACTTTTAAACTGGGTTAAGAAAACATTTATGTAATTTACAATTTAAGCTTTAGTCAATAAGTTTAAAGTGTACTTAAAACAATTATGAAGCAGAATAGAAAACTAGGTTAAGTTACCACATTATGTTTAAGAGATAGGAGTGGACAAATATGGCTTTTTCGCCAGTGATCGTTTGATGCAGTCACCGTAGAACAAAACAGTTATAATAAGTGTTTTAATAAATTTTCAGTTGTGTATGTTTAGCTTTAATATTATACGTCTGAAATTATCGGCGTATACGATACTATTATAAATAACAACATAAATAGCATACAAGTTTTACATTTGTAACCAAAATATAACAAACTAAAAATTAAATAGTGCCTTCTGGTATTTAATATAGTGACCATATCCCACTTACGCCATTTATATAATAATTACTTAAAATATTAAATTATAATAATTTACAACTTACCACCGAAAAGTTGTGCTGAAAGAAATCATTTTGATTGAAATAATTAATAATTATGGTTATGGCTGTTATAAGAATCTTTAGATTTTTAAATAAAATTGAAACAGCAATTTCTATAATTTAAGTGGATATAAAGACAGTTGTGAGTAGTTGGTAAATCAATTTATTTGACATGAGATCGGTTGATGGTTTTGACTTGGTAATTAAATGGGGGTAATACAACGTTAATACGGTGGCGAGCACGATTAAATCGTAATTACGTTACTCAGTGACCGGGTGACTGGCAATATTATGACTGAACGTAAGTTTACCTGACTCTGAACCATTTACTAATATTGGATTTTTAATTTAATTTCAATATAGTTATAGTACTACTACTGTTAAATCTCCAAAATGTGGATACAATTATACAATTATGGACAATATGTTATATATATATATCTTGTAATCTCTTAATATAATGTCATTAATGGACGCAATGGATACTCTTAATAGTGTACATGGACATTACTGACTTGTCCAAATTGTATAATTAACCTCATATTAAAGGAAGTTTTATAGAAACTAGGTAATAAAAATAACTTATTTTTTATGTTACAGTATTATGGTTGATAAACCATCCTACATTGTACAATAAAAAAGAAATTTTCTTGATTAATTTTGTCCAATTTGATAAACGAAAATGTGAAACATTGAAAATATATTCACTAATAAATTGTTTATTTGTACACAACACTAGATTAGACATTGAACATAAATATAATATTATTTAACTACAAAAATGAACACATTAAAAAAAAAAAAAATCATAATCAATAATATCATACTAGCATACATATTAATAAATAACCATTTTACTTTTAAACCTACTCTTAGTTTACATTTTACATAAATATTATAAAAACGTTTATTTTTTTGTTCATAGTGAATGGTTTAAAATTTACCATGAATGTCAACTGTATTACTATTAATAATAGTAGATACACAAAAATTTATTTCTAAATTAAAGGCTACAAAAGGAATTTATAGCTACTTGAGATAAAATTATAAAGAATGCCTTAAAATAATTGAGAAAATTTTAGTTAACAAGTCTCCGTTAAATGACATTTCATAATTAATTTAGCTTATTTGATAAAAATATTGTCCAGTAGTTTTTTTCAGATAGACAGAATTATTGAAAAATCTATAGTTTCATACACAATTATTCGGTGATAAAAATAAAATTTAAAACCGTTTTTATACAAAAGTTTTGAAATGTTTTAAAACAATCATATTATATTTCGATATTTTAGAAACGGTGAAGTGAATATTGTATGATTTAAGATACTAAGATAATATAAATAAATATAAATAATAAATAATAAATAATATTATATAATATTTAACTTGACGTTAATAAAATTACAGCTAAGATAATGATATGTTTTGTAAGTCATAATTTAATTAATTAAGAACTATAATACGTCATAATCTATCTATTGTGATTTATAACCAAATAGTTTATAAACATTGAGAATTTTAAAATTCATATTTATATATGAATCATTTAGTGACAAGTCAGCACAGTTAAACGTTCTTCTCTTATTGTCACATTACTTTCAGCATTTTTATAATTATTTCTATTAGTAAAACTAGTATGTTAATTTTACATGGATCTACATCATACAATATTAAAATATAATTTTATTTTCGTACATCCAGTCTCGTTATATAATTATTTCTTGAACGTTTTCCCAATTATATATTTAAATAATGCCACAAGTGTTGTCTCTAAATTTTGCAAACGCCCAACCATACCAATTCAACAGAATCCATTTTTGTGTTGTCAGTTTTAATGCTGTAAATTTACCTAAAATCAGCTTACATTTAAGAATCCGTATCGTCTCGTAAGACTTATATTTTAATTTTAAAAAGAAATCACATGAGTAAGTAAAATATTAAAATTTAAAATTTCTAGTAACTTGCTTTTAATTTAAAATAACGAAAACCCCGACGAGAGAACACTGATTTTAATATTTTATCTACAATATTATCAAATAGGTAAGTTGTAGCTTACATTAATACCAGCAATACAAATGGATTCGGCAGATCGAAAATGTTCCATAGTGAGACGGTGGCCACATACGCGGGCTTACCGTTCACTTAAGTACAAATTATTAAAACTTTCTAGGTACCTATATCTTTAATAAAACAATTTTCTTCAAATAATTTTATGTCCTGTAGTGTAAGTAAAAATGCTAATGGTTTTAAGTCAATTTATTATGTTGTACTTAAATGGTATAAAATAACGGTTGGCTGAAACAAGCGGTAGTAAAAACAAATTTAACTTGATGAGATTATATTCCTGTATAATCACGTCCCAAGTACTATTAAGAATTCATTATGAACTTAAATATTAAAATATTCTTCGTAATATTATAAATCGTCAGTGTTCAATGTTAAAACTAAATATATTTCCCACTTGGGGAACTTATATAAATGCAATAACAATGTTTATAACGGTAAATAAATTCCCATTTTTGAAGAAGACATAGGTACCTACATAAAATAAGGAATTGGCGAATACTGTCAATATAACTATAGTAATATGGGTATGTTGTGCAACACAATTATAATATTATGATATTACAAAAATACACAAACAAATTGCATTTATTAAAACATTTGAGTTTTTAAGATAGTTTTTCATTCAATTTTTTTATTTAATCTAAATGTCTGAAAATCGTAGTGAGAGCATTATTGTAGCAAAGTTATGAAATGTTACCTATGCTAGAGAAATTAAAAATAAATATAATATAACATGACATATATTGAATATCATTTCATAATACATAATTACCGATACATTATGACTTAACTATAATGATTTATTCACAAACTGTTCTATATATTTCACTTAACCTAACCTACAATAATGTATTTTATACAAGATATGTTGTTTTTAATGTATAAACATGAACGAATAAAATATGTTACACTGGCAGTTTTTAACTTGTGTACAATAATATCTTGAATAAAATTATATTTTAATTTGCATTAAATAATTTTCCAAAAGGAGATGCATACTGACAGTGTCTTAAAATAATATTATTTTTATAATTGTATTATTATTAAAAAAATATATGTGTTGTTCACGAAGGTCATAAAAGTATTATAAAAGAATATTTTACATAATTTCATACCACAATTATTACCTAATGTCCCGATGATTATAATAGTATAGTATTAAGTTTGTTAGCAATTTATCAACTCAAATTCTTCTTTACCAATAATGAATTGATTGTCCATCTACGATAACTTCAGTCGTTCGTTTTATGACAAAGCACATTCAGAAAATAACTATAATTTTCGACTTGCTTACACGACGATGTAGTAGGTCAATCGGGCCAGAAATGTATTAATCAATGTCTTACTTTACATTATAGTATTATACGGTAATAAAAAAAGGGAGAAAGCCCGTATAACGAAATAATGTTTTTATTAATTAAATGCTTTTTTTTTTAAATATATTTTTTACCCAACTCTTAGGATCGCACATGGCCGTTATTGCCCTGGCCGTTTAACCTTATACGGTAAATGTATAGGTCCGCATAATATATACCAATGTGTTGTAATTTATAAAAGTAATTGCATTAATTACACCAGGATTCATAAGATAGGTTAAACGGCAGTGGCGTCCTTTGCGCACAAAACGGGGGACGCGTGAAGAAGACGCGGGCTGGAAGGGATGGGGAAGGGGGTCGGATAGAAGGGTCGAAATGGCCACGGGGAACGGGGAGAAATAAAAAGAGTGGTCACGACCGCGGTTAGCTGGTGGTCCCGGTTATACGTGATGTAATTATCCTGAACGAATTTATTTGCACCGGACACACACACACACACACACACACACCCACACACAGACTTACACCCACGCGCTCCATAAAGGGCTACAACGGACGGAGCAGGAGCAAAGTGAGGTATATATTATATAAGGGAGAATAATACAGTGAAATAGCAACTAAGTGTGGCCTCGGCGGCGATGGGTCGTGGGTGTGAGAAGCGGGGGGGGGGGTGAATGTGCCGGGCTCGATGTTTAACGAATGGATAATATTGTTATGAAACGAACGGCCGGCGGGCACGCATTATTAATTTCAGCCGGCAAGAGCAAGAAAAAAAAATATTAAACGATATAAATCCTACCGTTATCACGTCTATATATATATATATATATCGCATACATGTATATAGATACAATATTTGTTATTTTTTTTTTATTATTATTATTTATTGTTTTATTGTTTTGTATTTTTCTCTTTTTTTATTCTCGCCCAAATAAAAATAGATAAATAAACGTTTATATTGTTGTGTGACGACGGAAAACAAGAAAGATTAACGATTTGGCTACCGTCGACGCCGCTGCCAGTTCCGCAGAATGTACCAAGCGATCATCTTCACATTATCGTCTGCCGAAACAGTACACCACCCTCGCCGCCCGCTAACCTAACCGATCCGAATAAAAAATAAAACGAAACAAAACCGTTCCGCCCTCGAGTTTTACGATAACACAAAGGTCGTACACCACAACCACCGTTGGTAAAAAAATATGTACAATGTATATAATATTATAGTTGTGACCCCGTGCGAACATATATAGGACTACAAGCGAAATAATAATAACATTATATCTTATACTGTATTGTACATTTTTACGTTTGGATAGACGTTTTGTCTGTTTACCAATAAAAAAAAAACCAAAAAACACAACTTTTCGTTTAATATAAATCACGAGAAGCTCCTGCGGAATACGAAAATATAAAATACAAATATCGATCTATTTATCCTGTTACACTATTATAATATATTGTATTATGTACAATGTACGGGAAAGAGGTATAGAGAGACAGAGTCTGTATATGTATATAAATAAAATGTGTATACATATTATATGGCACGGAAAGGATTCCCTTTCTGACTTAACGCATCCGAGTTTGAAACGCAACTTTGGTAAAATAAATGTTTTAAAGGTTCGTATTATAGGTATAAGCATCTTATAAAATATGTTTGAATTAAAACTCATAATAGATAATTAATTAATGAGCATGTGATATTAGTAGATGGAAACGAATATGGCAAGAATTTCAATATTCAATTTGAATTATTTTCCATACATTTTTATGGGAAATATATTATTAATATCATCTTTGAGTTTCCTTTTAAGTAAATTTACGCTTCGGTCGCATTTATTATTATTAGTATTATTATAATTTAACCTCAAAGTAGCAACCTATATATTAAGTACTTTAAGAATAACACAAATTATTATAACATATTATGTACCTTATACGTTGCAGTATCAGCTGTAGGTACATAAATAACAAAGTTTAAACATATTATATGGTACTGAAAAGATTCTCTAGCTGACTTAATACCATTATAATTAGATAAGAGGTTTTGATAAAATTTATGTTTTTTAATGGACCAATGTCCCTAAATAATTATGTTTGTGTTCCAGCCATAGATAATCAAGAAATGGATTGGACAAAACGTATTATCAGTGATTATGAAATTATACGAATTCAGGCCAAAAAGAATAGGGACATATATCGAGTATCTGGATATCTTCTTATTATTATTATTATTACTCACCTTCATCTTATTTCATTGACAAAACTACTCTCTAAAAGTTTTGGCCGCCACCTGTCTCAGTCTAGTGCTATATCTTTCCAGTTCGCAATCCCTAGACTCTCCAAGTCTTCCTCTACTCCATCCATCCATCCATCCATCCATCCATCCATCCATCCATCTTTTTTTGGGTCTGCCTCGTGGCTTTTTCCCTCGAGGTACCCATTCAAAGGCTGCTCTCATTGCGTCGTTTTCTATTCGGCGCATAATTGTGTCCAAGCCATTGTATCCTCTGATCTTTAATAAAAATAGTAATCGTTACGATTTCCAACATACCCTGTAATTCTCTGTTGTATCTTCTATTCTCAAGTGTGAATTCCTAATATAGGTATATTAATTTTATCCAGGCTTTATTTTCAAAATTCATCAGCTTTCTTCCTAATGTGCTAAGTCACTGTCCAGGCCTCACATCCGTAAGTTAAATCTGTCTATATACATATATAACCATACTATACAAAAATGTAGACAAACAGCCTCATTTTTTTATCTATGTTGGGCAGCAAAACTAACACATAATGCATTTATTTTGAGTCATCCTATCTATTTTTTTATTGTCTATGATTCAAAAAATAATTATAATACTTAATGCACATGTTATAATATATATGTGAACACGGATATCACACGAATATTCAATTCAAATTATTTACTATATTTTTTTCTGGGAAATATATTATAAACATTTTTTAGTTTCCATGGAAATAAAAAGTTTCAGTCTCTTTTAATATTATTTAATATTTAACCACAAAGTGCCTACTTTTACTTTTATAATATGATCTTGATTTATTATGAAACGTCTAAAATAGGTACTTTTAACTTACTATTACAACTTTAGATCATAATATTATTACATGGTATATAAAAAGTACGATTTTTCGCTGATAGTGTGTGGTACAGTATTTCAAAATCTAGCAGCAGTGCGCCGTAAGTTATTCGTAACTTTACACTTAAACATAATACGTAGATAATACGATGATGAAAGTTGCAGAATGAATTTTATCAGTTATGTATATCTTTTGTGAAAGATACCTTTTTGTTTTAAGTTGAACACTAGTTGAAACATAAACATGGTAGGTATAAACCAACGAAACCCACTCACGAGCACACATTAACCAATAATTTCAAGTCCTTAGAAGATTGTATACATTTAACCGATATCAAACTTAATGTTATAAATTATCATAAAATATTTTAATAGCTTCAATATATTATTTTAATGCGTACTACTATTACTGCGTTGTTAGGACGTAATGTATAGTTTGTCAGAACTTAGACAGTTCACTGGAC
>PVMI01088129.1:0-11460 GCA_008528875.1 Aulacorthum solani
AATGAAAAAATTATAAAATGTTCAGTTCTCATAACTGAGGTTTGAAAATTTAAAACAAAGATTCTAATAAATAGTCCATACTGTAACCAAAAAATGTATAAAATATATAAACACAGTTATTTTTTACAGACATTTTAAATTTAAATTTGGACGAAATTACATATAAATTTAAAGTCAATATTAACGATTTTGATTATTTTGTTGAACATTAAAAATATTATTCTTGGATATATTAATATGAAACTGATAAATCAAAAAACCAAAATATGGCCTATCCATACAATCTACAGTTTAATATTACCCACGACTTAAGATAGTATACTTATTACGTGTCTTAAATCGTGATATAGCTACCGTGTAATAACAATATCAATATAATTAAAAATATCCTAGACTGACATACCGTCTCCGCTCAGAATCGTTTTTTGTATACTATGATATTACATCATAGAATTCAAATTTAATACCATCCATTATAGTAACCCACTTGTAACCTACTGTACAGCAGAGCGACATCCATTTACCCGCCTTTTTTTTACTTTGAATTAGGGAATGGAAAGTCGTGTTATAAACCTGACACGTTGCTATGTTGTGCAATATCTTATGTATATTTAAATAATCATTAATTATATATCTACGTGTAAATTGAGAATTGGTAAACTAATATGGAGGAGAGAAATAGCAATCATTATTGTTCCAATCCTATTTCAGCTTTTCGAAAGACGATTTTGGACGTCGTAGAAAAGCCGGAAAATTTTGAAATTTCCACACTTTTCAGTAAGACGTTAGACTACGTCAAACATGCGATCGAACCACGGAGATTGGACGAAACACCAGACGCCTACAAAGTTCGGGTGTATGCGGAATTGCTGGCAAAATCCAAGTACGACAATCCATCTACCCGGCAGACCACTGGGCAAGACCACCGTCTGCATGATCTCGTGTTGTACGCAAGAGAAGCCGCGGAATCGGGGCACCCGGAAAAGGCGAAACGCTTATATTTGCGGCTTATCGTAATCACGAGAAGCATAGATCCCTCTTATTGGGTGCTGTACTTCGCGTTTTGCGCCCGCGACGGTGACCAGGACGCGGCACTGGTGTGCGCGAGACGGGCCGTCGCGTTGGACGGCCGAGGGAAATTGGCGCTGTTCGCAAACGCGGCCGTACTGATGACCGCCGACGCGGACCATTACGGCGAGTTGGAAACACTGTTGGACTCGCTGGCGTCAGTGCACCCGCGGTTCAGCGAAGGCCACTTGTTGGCCGCCACGCACTACCACCGTATGGACATGCGCCATCGAGTAGGCCGTTCGTTGTCACTTGCCAGGCGGTTTGCTGATGACGGTGGGGATGATGGCCCCTATGACGACGCCGACCACTTGCTGCGGATCGGGCTGGCCACGATATGGGAACCGGTCACTGGTTGTGGTGGTGATGACGAAGTCGATCCGGCGTTGAAATGCGCCGTGCTGCTGTGCCGACTGGAACTCGTCGACTTGGCGGCCACGTGCTTGCGGTGTTTCGCGGCGACTCGCGCCGACCCATACCACTACATGATGGCCGTGACACACTACAGGCGGGGAGAGTACCTGGCCAGCGCCGATCATCTCAACTCGATGGCCTGTCGGCGGTCGGCGAACGATGGCGACGGTGGCCTGTGGACGCTGTTGGCGGCGCACGTCGATTACGGAGCCGGCCGCTTCCGGGAGGCCGTGGTCCGGTACATCGGGCTGTCATTGGTCCCGCACCAGGCCCGGTACGGTTTGGCGTACTCGAGAATAGCTGGGCACTTCGCGGCCACCCGGAGGTACGCTGAGGCCGCGGACGCGTACCGCCGGGCGTGCGCCGCGATCCCCGTGCCTGCGCTGATGACCAGGCTGGCCACGTGCTTGGTGGCCATCGACCGGTACGTTGAGGCGGAACGGCTGCTGATTAGCGCGGTGGCCATGGATGGCACTTACGACGGTGACGCTTGGCACCAACTGGCCACGGTCTACGCCATCACTGGACACATCGAGATGGCAGACGTCTGTCGCCAGCGGGCGGCCCAGCTGGGAAATGTGTCCGAAATATTCGGCCGGAAACTCAAATAGTTGCATCAAATGCAGTACACTTTAAATATTATATTATACATCTAATAATAATAAAATATTTTTATACTTAAGTTTTTCAGCTTTAATTTTCTCCGTTTTAAATAGTTCCAATGGGGTTTTTGTTGTTTGGATATTATTGCAGCTTACTCGATGACAATTAAAGCAATTTAAGTATCGAACTTAGTCATATTTAGGAACAAAAATTAATTTATTATTATTATGATATTTAATATCACGTTCAAATATTAAAATACGAATTATGTGTAAGTCTTAATTGGTGTTTCATAATAAGTTAAGTATTTGATAATTGCTTAGTAAATGTGTATCCTCAAGTACTTTCATTTAGTTAAATATAATTTTGAATAAAAGTGTCTAAATATAAACGTTACAAGTATAAGAAAAAATAATGTTTTTTATACTGATAGAGATAGAACTAATCAAGGTAAAGTCTAAATGGCTTATTCATTATCAAATAAATAAAATAAATACCAAATACAAATATTGTGTACATCAATTGAATAATTTTATAAATATTTTACTCAAATATTAATTACGCAATCTTATGAATAGAACAAACTTCTTAAAATAAGTTTTATTTTCTTGAAGAAATTTAATTATTTTATGTGAAATATTAAATCCGGTGGGGGGACGGCTGTTAGAGTTGTGACTTCACCACTTTCACAAAGTCGAAACCACACAACCACTTGTAGCCACAAGCAAAAAATATCTAAATCGCCTTTAA
The DNA here is from genome assembly GCA_008528875.1 of Aulacorthum solani. Classification (NCBI taxonomy): domain Eukaryota; kingdom Metazoa; phylum Arthropoda; class Insecta; order Hemiptera; family Aphididae; genus Aulacorthum; species Aulacorthum solani. The sequence continues at coordinate 2,836 of PVMI01088129.1, forward strand.
AATAAAAATTAATTTTTCTTAATCTGAATATTTTGTTTTTGATCACAGTAATTACCATGTTTATTTCCTTTAATAAACCATCCTTTTAATTTTAATGCATATTTTCTTTTCTTAAAAAATAATTTCGATGTTTCACATCTGCCAGGCGTTCCGCTGGCCTCGACAGCTCATTTCTTTATACCTTATATTTAAATTGTTTAAATTTCGTTTTAAAGTATTGAGTATTGAATTTTTAAAACTGAAACATTTAATTTAGAAATTTGATTGAGTGACCAGAGGTATTTTTATTGCATATGATTTTTTAAGTCAAAAATATGTCTGTATAATATTACGAATAAATATATGTTGTCTGAAATAAAATAATATGAATTTCCTGTAACAACTCACAGCATAATTTTGAAAGTGTTTTAAACAATATTCAAAAACAATATAAAAAACATTCTTAACTGCAATAAAAATCTAAAACGTTAAAGTGAAAGTACTAATAAATGTATAGGTTTTATTATATATGATATTAACGATTACAATTTGATGAACATAGTTAATAATTATAATAAAATATAAATATATTTATTAATTATTATTCTTCTCTTTTATCACTATCTTATTTAATATTCTATTTGGGGGACTCCGATTGCGCCTGCAGAAAATATAAAAAATTAAATACATCCTTTGTATATAATTTAATTTCAAACGATGTATAACTTACAGCTGTCTCAAGTATTACCTGACACCCAATTCGGCTTTTGATTCTACAATTAGGCGATCAGACAGTTCATGGTATAACAAACTATATTATCTCATCTACACTGGAACAGAGAACATACGGTTCAAGTGCTTTTCTTTAAGTGTCCCAATCAATCGACAGAGTACAATATACGATGACCTATATTTATGAATTATAATTTACAAGGCCGTGTGTGCTGTATAAGTAAGTACTCACGTGGATATCTTTTTAATATGTAAAGATCTAAAAGTACTAATTCTGGTAAACGTAACATAACGTATTACTGGATGGTGTATAAAAACTTGAACTCAATTTTTTTAGTTTATTTTACAAAGCTAATTCATTTTTGAATCATAAATTGGTAATTAGTTTCATTATACACCAAGTTGATATGTTTGCTTGGCCACACTGCAAAATAAGTCTTGCATAAGTTAGACCGGAAGTTCGTATTTCCGTAACGAGTTGGTAATTTTTGTTTCTGTGCACAAAATTATTACAGCCTTTTTTTTATTATGGGGAGGGGGTATATATGTTTACACATCAAAAACCCTTCATACCCACTCCTTACTACTGCCTTCTACTCAAATCACATCTTGAAGACAGAATCTTTGCTAAAGACACTTACTATCAATCCTAATGTATCACAATACCTACAAGGAAGATGTTCCTCGAAGAAGCAATGTTACTTTACAATTTATTCACCCGTGATATTCTCGAAACTAAAAATGCAACTCTTCCTCCGCCGACGATCCAACAGTAGTTTAAAAATAACTCCTTGGTAAACAAGAACTCAATAAAATATTTTGAAATAACTATCAACAAAAGATTCATCTGGGGAGAAAGGCTAAATGACATAAGCCCCAAAGGTGCAAAAATAACTTATAATTTACTTGAAAATTAGTAGGACATGAGTGCTAGTAAAAAACTTTCCCCAAACTCCAATAGAGATAAATCAATAACAAAAAGATATAGAAAAAAAAATATAATTTGCACCAATATTCATATTTTATATATTATTTTACATGGTTCATTTCTCAATTATATTTAATACGGCTTTATCTATCTCTAGCTGTTATCAAATGTCGAGTCTCACCAAGAGTCGTACAAATAACAACCAATAGGAAAGTTGAAGATACATAGTGATCGCATTTATTTCCAGTACATTGTTTGTTTATATTATTTGTGCCTGAGTTTTGTATTACTGATCGTTGTCATTTATTAAGTGCATTTTAACATGTACGTACATTAAACATCAATAAAATATAACCTTATAAATCTAAAAACAAGATAATAGCTAATAATATATACTATATAATAATTTATATATTTAAAGTTCATGGTTTGTAGATATTTGTTGTTTTTATAACTATTTCCAATCAATTTTACTTTTGTATTCTATGGAGTTATAATATTATATTTTCAATATTTATCTTTGGACTGTTTAGCTAAAACTTAATAACAGTTTTATTTATATGGGTAATAAAATCAATGTACAATCATGTACAAATAGGTTTGTAATTTTCTAATTTATTGTGGTTAACGTAATATTGAATATAATTAATTAATTAATAAACAATAATTAATTTTGAGTTCAAAACTTCTATACTTCAAAAACTATAACTGTGCGTCATTGTTTATAATAGTTCACTTATTAGTTTTAATCAGAAAAGAATTTGTAAAATGTGAACATATTGGATCATTATTTAGTTAACCTCAGGTTTAAATATTCTATGAATAATTTATTCTTTTCGAGTTGGCAAAAATACATGTTACAAGCCAAAATTTATAACATGAACCCCAGATAGTTGGAAACACATTGTGTTGAACAATGCGTGTGTTATTAACCTGAACTCTCAGCAAAATGCAATTAAGTTAAGATTATATTATAGTTATTAAGTAGGTACGTTTTTGGTTTTTTTAAATTTTTTTTTTAAATATACAATATATTCATAAACATATTATTATTATTTAAATGAAAAAAATGTAAGTAGATACCCATTATGACTTGCATTTAAAAAATGTTTAAACTGTAATGAAATCGTTCTTATTGTCGTAACTTTAGATGTACTATAAATAATAAAATCATAAACATATTAATATGGAAAATGGATTGTTGATCGTCAACTTTTGGCAATCTATTTTACGTGAAGTAAAACTAATAACTATTCTTATTTGACTGACAACAACCACAAGAACAAAATACAGAAACTTATTGATTGAGTAATTATTAAAACAAACACTAAAGTAATTCAACATTACCGTTTGAAAAACACTGGAAGTAAACATCTCAAAACAACCAGCTATTCTAAAATGTGGAGCTCATCAATTAATATTGACACAGTGAAGTACGTGTTTTGAACACAACATTCAAAAAAAATATATGTATTCTAATCCTACTATAGTATAGTTACGTTGAATATATTTTGACATAAAACAACACTACACGAGAAAAATTTAACTACGTTTACTGAATTTAAATTCATTTTCGCTGAATTATTTAACAACTTGGATTGACTTCTAACAATATTTTTTTCCCAGACCTTTGGGTCTGACATACGTTTGGAGCAGACATACTTCATTTTTACGGTCGGTAAATTAGATTAAATTACCTTATTACGTACCTAGTAAAAGTTAAAACTATGTAAAATAATATAAAAATATTATACAGGATATTTTAATATTGGTATTCATAAATATAATATATTGTGCTTAATATTTTACAACATGTTTATTTTAATGTTAAACTGTTTTTTTTATTTATTGCCTTGAACACAATTAAATATATTTTCATAATAACTATATTAGGTAACTATAAGTATTAAGAACAGCTCAACCGATTGAAACTTTTAGATTATTTTTTTTACTCTGAAAATAGTTGCAGCACTTGGTTTTGAGATATGTAATGTATAAAGTATTAATGAGAGTCGAACTCAATGTTTATTAATAATAAACAGACAAAGGTCTATTACATTTTGTTTGGTGCAGTCAGCAGTTATTTATACATTTATATAATGGGTGTTCACATTATTAGATACCTGAATAATAGAAATACATAATTAGTTAATAGTAAAATTTAGTTTTTCTTCTTAGTTTTTCAAAATATACCCAATCAATATGGTTTAAGGCGATTATCATAGAAACCAGAATTTGTATTTGATTTCTCAAGTATTGTAATTTATAAATGTTGAATGAAACTTTTTAAGCGTCGTTTCAATACGATATACAATTTCAAGCTTTTTAGCCCAACGAATAGAATTATTTTATTGACATTTATAGAAAAAAAAATTGAAAAAATTAAAAATTGAAGAATCTCGTAAACAGTTTGAATGTGTCAAAATATTTTGAAATTTTTTTAAGTATACGAAATAATAAAACTAACGTTTTTGTGTAAATTTTTTGATTACGATAAACAAAAAAAATTATTCCACCAATATCGTGTGAATTCGGAAAAATATTAAAATACCTTCAAACTTCAGACGCTCATTAAAATTGAATTTGACCTTTCAGTAGACATTTTTTTTTTTTTTTGATAAATGTAGACAAACCTATGAGTGATCTTGTATAATATTTTCAAATCTTTGGTTTGAAAAAAAATCTTATGAAATTTTAACTAAAAATGATTTTTCAAATTTTCGTGAATTGTAAGTAGGTATTTTGTCAAAATCGCAAATTCTGATGCTCTGGAAAATATATTGTGGATTCAAGCTCAACTTTTTGTTTTAATTTAAACTCAATAACGAATGAGGAACCTTGTATTAGATTTTCAACCAAATTAGAAAATAATAGTAATCCACAATTGCATGCCTATCAATATCTCAGCATGAGTTGAAATATTTTGAAAATTGTGCTGTGCATAGAAAATGCTAATATACATTCGGTGAACATTTCAATCAGTGATTTTTTTTTTAGAGCTATACTAAAACATTAATCGATTTTGTCAAGAACCAATTTTGTGTAAAAATCCCCGTTTTTCCTGAATTGTTTGTTTGTTTCCCCGCTTATTTTGAAAACTTCTTGGAGTTTAAAAAAGTTGACCTCTAACTAGATTTCCATTGGAAAAGATGCTGAAGTTTTGAAATCGAAGCATTATTTTTACTACCTACTTGTCGTGTACACAGAAGCAAATAAAACAATTTAAAAACACACGTCATTGCAAAATCAATACATTAATTTCTCTGCTCCGAATATAAAATTCGAACAAACTACATATTCACACTCTAAAATTAATACAATAATAAGTACTCTCTCATAATCTATATAATATGTAATTCACTATATTATTATAATGTACTACTTAATTATGATTTTTTAATTCACATATTCTGTTATAAGGAGTCCAATGATCTAATTAAATGTTGATAATTTATGATAGGATTCAATATCAAAAAAATATTTATTTTCAAAACTACTACTGATTATAATATGCATTAATTTTCAATTGTATTAATTTTGTAAAGTTGTATCAATATATATTATATAGTTATCAATAGTTTTATATAATTTTCATAATTTATTAAGAAATCTTTAATATTTATAGTATAAATAATGCTGTATAATAATCAGGCAGTGAAGTTGTTGCATTTGCATATTATAAGTGTAAATTTAAACAAAAAAAAAACATTTTTATTCTAATAAATGCAATTTTGGGTTTTTTTCTTTTAATGCCATTTGAATCTATATTTCATCATTTTCGTATAATTTTAAGATTATTTAACTTGTTGATACATAAAATAAATATGGTTCACATGACTTATCTGGCTCACTGTATTTATAGAGTTTGCAGAAAACATAAGAAATATTTTTCCAAAAGTTGACATAACAAAGTATTATTGACAAAGTAAAATAAATAGTTTTAAAAATACACTCTAGTATTTTACTGCGTAAATAAGAAGCTGCTGCAACTATAAAATTTACCTACTCAGCTAATAATAACCCGATGAGGGACATGGATAATAACACCACTTCCCACTAATGTACTAATGTTAGAATTTTGTAGAATTAAAAAAAAAATGATACGATTATTAAATTCAAATTATGGTATTTCTATTAAAGAAGCTCAATGTCATATGTCAGATAACTCAGTGGAAGAAGATTTAGTATTTATTAATTGCAATTACGGTTTTATACCAGCAGAGGTTATTAAGCTCGAAACCCAATATTATCTTTTAATTGAAGCTTTACCTAGAGTTAAAAAAATTGAAACTTAAATCGAAGAAGGTATGAGACAAAATGGAATCTTAACAAACTAGAAATTCAAAAGTATTGTACAAAAAAATGATAGATTTCAAACAATTTATTATTCGTATTTCCAAAATATTGAGTGAAGAAATACAGTCAACGGAGTCATTGCAGAAAACTTGAGCAGCGACAATCTAACCTATTTCATGAACGCATTAATTAAAACCACCGATGTAGAAGGAAGTTTCTATCTATACCTACAAGAATTTGTTGAACAATAACAGACAGTTATTCGACTTCGAAAACTTAGAAAAACCTTTTGTCGAGCAATGCAATAATTTAAGCAATATTTGTTCTTCATATATTTTTTTATTATAATATTTTATTTTATTGAATAATGATATTATAATAACATGATGAACAGTGGTTAATGGTTGTACTGAAATTTTTTTAATGCAATAATTCAATCAATTTATTGAGTTTTAAACTCAATAACTTCACGGCCCTAATAATAATATGTTATGTAATATAATATGAGTAAAAAAAACTGTTTTCATTAGGAATTCCCCATTGATTTGTAACTAAAGGGAGTATTACTTTTAACAATAAATTTCGTTCCTGTAATAAGTTATTTTGATTTTGGGAAATAACCTGAAGGAGATTTGTATTTTTTATTTACTTAATTTTTTGATCTTATAGGTGAAAACCTGTCCAAAATATTATTATATTTTCATCGTTAATTTTTCAGTCATAAAATGTTGTAGATATAGGTAAGTAATTAGTTGTGGTCGGCAGTATTCTGTTTTGATTTATAATTTTAATAGACAGCGTTAATAGCTATTGTTTATCGATCGATAAACTATGTTTGTGGGGAGCGGTGACTTTCTGTTCATTGAAGTATCTATACCCACGGTTGTGTTTCTGTAAATGTGATTTACACTAATTATTTTTTCTAGTTTTAGGGTATTGACTGAGGGTATAATTCCCTTGAAAGTAATACTTGCAAAATCTTATTTGGTGTAGCTGAGTGTATTAACATATTTTATATAAATATCAATACAATTTTTTTTTAAGAAAACCGATAAGTTTTTAGTCAAATGTTTTTGCAAAGTATTCACCGTGACAAGTATTGACAGCAAAGGCAACACAACGAAACATTTGTTATCGCACTTTTGGATTATTTGTAAGAAACCCTGGCTGTAAAATTAAAAAATGATTGAATTAATTAACAAATAAACTATTTATTTGTTTTTGCCATTATTTCTTCATTTATTAAATAGAATAAATAGGTTGAGAAAAATATCAATTTCAATTATAAGTACCTAATGCCTGACCATGTAGATACCTACTATAAATTATTAAAAGATTTTTGCAATGAATATATAAAAAAAAATAAGAAAAGCCATTTAAAATATAGTCAAACAAAAACAGATATCCCAATAATTATTCTTGTTGTATTGTGCATTTGTAAATATTGCATACGAAATGTGTTGTACATTTTGTTTTGAATATTAATAATTAAAATCTTATGACGGATGTAAATACACAAATCATTAGATATTTTTCGTCAATTTTATTTTAGAAACTTGTAGATGTTAGCAGTTACGCGTAAATACTTAGTGCACCTTATTACATTTTTCATTATGCAATAATTTCTCAAATAATTAAATACTTCACATCCACATTGTTTTATTATACTCTCAAATAAACTATGCAATGTGAAGAAAAATATATGGTACTAATATAAAAGCAGTTAATCTTTACCATAATTTTCAGCCGTATAAAATTAAATTAAATGAGTTTCGCTCTCTGTCGTATATGAATTATTGATTAAAACTAGCAACGTACATTTCGTGTATTTTTATTTTCATTTGATTTATAAATGTATACATTGTTAATATTTATAAAACTTTTTAAAAATCATATTTATACATTTCAATTAGGTAGTAGGTATCAAATACTATAAAACAAATTCAATAATTATAGCTAATAATATGTAATTCTTGAGACTCGTGAATAATGTGTGTCATATATATATTTTTAAATGTATTGGGTGAACTGCAAAGTAAATCTGTTTTTATTTTTTTATTTTTAGATATATTATGCATGCAAATGTATTCATTCTTTCAATATTCAGATTAAAAATAAAAAAAGCGTACTACCTCATATGTATATAAATTCTTTTTTTGACAATAACGTAGCATATATGATTTAAATTTATACTATCAATAACTGTATAAGGTATAAACATCAAATGTTTTAACCTATTTTGGAATGATAAAAATGCTTGAAAAAATTAGGGTAGTTGCTGGTTTTTCCTTTAGGAATATTACGAATTTGGTACTTATAAAGGTCAGAAGTTAAAAAAAAAGTTGGAAAACAAAACAAAAGAAGAAAAACAGGAATTTAATGCGAAACCAGTTTCAAACAAAATTGATTTTTTTTTAATTTTCCACAAAAGAATAGGTACCCATATATTATATATTTGATATTTTTACAAAATATTTATATTATAATTTACTATATTATTCAAAATAACTTGATATAAAAAATATTTTTATCATTTTATATTTTATAGATAGGTTTGGAAATGTTCAAGTTTTTGTTTATATATTTTTGATTTATTTATGACTTAATTTTTGTTTGTAAGTAAAAAAGGTTATTGTATAGTAGGTTCCTCATAAGTTTTTTTTTTTACCGTACATAAAATATATTGAATT